>JBBPKJ010000098.1:0-50002 GCA_038089195.1 Brasilioporus rufonigricans | reverse complement strand
CTTCCTCGTCCTCCTCGTCTTCTACCACAGTCTCATCGGGCACCTCGTTCACCTCTTTCTCGACTTCTACATCAGATTCCGAGGCAGATATCGCCCGCCGTTTCTTTGAAGCGTACGTTTTCTTAGTTGACCCGGTCTGAAGTGGTTCGGTTTCGCTTTCAGATGTCGCCTCTGCTGCGCGTGGCATCGTTGAGCTATCCGGCGCGTCGAGCTGCAAAGTCAGAATGTCCACGAAACACGAGTCGACGCAAACCCAACAATGGCGCGTTGGTGGCACCAAAGCAGGCGTGGGAATTCTATTCAACCCCAGCGCGGGATACACCCCCCTTCGTATCCATATTTAGAAAGAACACCCCTCCCTCTCGGATCCCATGCCAATGCATCACTCAGGATCGACAGCAGATGGTGAGCCCCGTAACTCGGTGGATGTGTTCAGTCACCGTGGAGCGTACGTGCTTCAGACTGTCACTGTGCCCTGCGTCGTGAAGCTGTGTTTCCCGGCGACTTGGGCTGCTTGGCAACAGTGCCGTTGAAACCGGGAATGAACTCTGCAGGGCAGTAGGGGGTCAATGGCTGGGCAACGTCCGAGGAGTACTTAGCAACGTAGTCTAGGCCAAAAAGGGCAGCAGCAGTGAATAGCACCAGTTGCGCTGGAGAGCGCTGAAGCATTGGCGAAGAAAGCAACGGTACAAAGTTACATCGATCACTCTATCTCCGGGACGGACTCGCACTCCGTCCACGCGTTTCTCTTCCCCTACCCTTTTTCGGCCCAGAAGGCGGTGGTCGCACGAACGCGTAGTCACATTGTATCACCTGTTCCAACAATGGTGTGCTCGACGCACCATCGATGGCAGCCTGTGCCTCTGCCATGGTCTCGTACTCGACCAGCGCATAGCCCTTGTGTTGATGCACGTCAGTGGGCGCGCTCTGCTGAGACGATGCAGCCATCGCGCACCTTGACATAGCCCGTACGACGGTCCAAGTTGAGATGCAGGTTTTTAATTTCACCAAACTCGGCAAACTTGTCGGTGACATCCTCCTCCGTAGCCTCTTCATGAACATTGGTCACCAAGACGATCCAACCTTCGACAGCTGTGCATGTGCAAAACGGAGATCAGGGCAGTCCGGCGGGAAAGCGCCAAGCGGAAGCACATGGCAGAGCGATGAGACATACAGCGGGCAGCCCGGGTGTCCGAGTCTTTCACATGGGAAGATTCGACTCTGTCATAGGTTGCTTCTGTGTTGACTGCGCCATCACTTCCACCTAGTGTAACAGAAACACGTTGTGGTTAAACCTGAGGGAGGAGCTTGGCGGAAGCAACGACGTGCCTGCTGTGCTTTGGAAGCCTCTGCCTCTGCGTCTCACGGTGCCCGCGTTAGCAACTGGGAGGAATTGGTGAATAAAAACATAACCGAAGTGCAAACGGGGACAGACCCTCATCGATATTCATCTCATCATCGGACATGGTGGAGGTATTGAACGAGGTGAAGTGTGACAAGTGTGACGGGGGAACAAACGACCAGAAGTTGCCACGTGTCTTCGGGGTCTCGCAGACTTGCTCCCGCTGATTCGATCCAATTTAGTTGATCTGTAACGTTACTACACTGCCAACCTAGTCCCACTCCAACTCAGTGTCAAGGGTTACAGAGCAGCTGAGGCTAGCGGGCGCATCGGGCTCGATCATCGGACCCGGCATGCTGTCCAAGGTCTGCTCATTTATTTTATCGGTTTCGCCATCCCTTCTCCTTGAAACGATGTTTCGTGCGATTACGTAAGCAGTCCTCGATGTACACGAAAGATTTCCCCAGCACTGACTGCTGGCCCTTCAGGTCGTAGTACTCGTGCGTCGTTTCGGCAACCGTCGAGTTCGTTGACATTCCCTAAGTCTTCACTTCGCCGTCGTCCATGCTCAGGCTGTCATTTCAAGTTTAGGCCCTATTGTGCCTGGTCTACACTGGCACCGCCTCGTGCATCGAGATCTCGGCTTCCCAAACTTTATGACCAAATGTAATTTTCCTGAACTACAACCTTTTTTTGCTTCTCACACATGAGTCGCTTCGCGACGCCCACTGACGGGCTGTTCCTTGGCTCAGGGTGTCGGTTCATTGTCGAACATATTTAAGGACCACCGGTCTGGCCTTGGATCTTCATCATCCACTTCTCCTGTCATCGTCAGACACTTCTTTCATCTCTACCACGTGCCAACATGAACCCAGTTCCTCTCATCAACCACCCCTGCACGGTGTGTTGTAGGCCGACTTCCATGTGGTGCAGCCGCTGCCAAACGGCTTGGTATTGCACCCCGGAGCACCTCCAGAGCGTGAGTGTCATTGTTCTTCCTCGTGTCACGCGATCTGCCTTAAGCTCACGCGACATACGCGCCACTCTCTAGGACTGGCCTCGCCACCGCAAGGAGTGTGTCCCGGCGTCCCACGCGCAAAACTACAACATGATTGCCACTCCGCCACCCGTAGAACAACAGCTAATCATGGTCTCCGCCATTCTCTTTTCCCCCGAAGAAGGTATGTGGCCGTCTGGACGCGTCAGCTGCGCGTATATGTGCCGTTACTAATGTAGCGAAGAGCGCCCAAGGATCATCACCATCAAATGCCGCCCATCACAGGTTCCGTCACAAGGCATCTGCCCACAGCCGCTCGTCAACGGACACTTCGCTGATGGTCAAGCGGAGAGCATCGTCTTGACACAGGGTTTAAATGGAGAACCACTTAGATTCCCTCTCCACTTGTGGTACTCCCCGACCGCCTTGTCCCGTGGTGCCCCCGTCAACCGTGCAATCTATCACATCACGTCGGGTGCGGCTCTCAAGGCGTGGTGTGGACCGGTCGTCGTCCTCAAGTTCAATGGTTCCCGCAGACAGGGATACTCCGACGCCGGGTCAAACGACTTGCCAGCTTTGTCTGCTTACTTCCTTGCTTACAAGTAAACGCATAATGCGTTCATTTATTATGTATAATAAGGTAACATGTGAGTGTGCCCACCCCCCGCTGTGCTACGTCGACGCTAATGATCCTTTGTGCAGGAAAGAGCCAGTATATTACCTATTTATTTCGCTGTCCATTTGTAGCTTTGGCCCTCCCTGTTTTCTATATTGGTTATCTCGATATCTGTCATCATAGTAGTCTCAATAGATGTGGTACCATAGAGTACCCCAATTTGTCACCCGTTACATTGTGGCCCCTGCCTTGACAACAGATCCAAAATGGCGATCAAGGATTAACACGAACGTGTCTGTGGGAAGGTGCTGTCATAGTTATTGTGATGGTCCGACGCGGCAGTTTCCAGGAGGCCAACTATCAGATGGCTGTGACCGGTGACCTTCGGTTGGTTCTTAGATCCAGACAAGATGGACGAGCAGCCGCCAGCACGAAGTATTGTTTACGTAAACATGGTCCGATAGCCGTTACCCACCGCGAAGGGAAAGTCCAGTCGAAGCGCTGACATGTTCTCCTTTGTCTCCTTTTCGCAGCCCACGGACACCGCTACGCGTCATCATCCGGACGTCAGCGACCTCATGGAGGTCGATGATCTGGACACGACCGCGCCCAAGCTGACTTATCCAGGTGACACGATCACATCGGCTCACGACTCGATGCGGTAAGCCTAGTTCTGCACAGGGAATTCTCAGACCTCCGCTGAAAAGAGGGGGTCTGTACGTTAGCGGTCATGGGACGTACGTGGACAAGGAACACGTCATTGCCTCCGTCGCGGGCTGTGTGGAACGGGTCAACAAGCTAGTCACCGTTCGCGCGGTTCGCACTCGGTGAGCACATGCTCCATTCCATCTACGTGATATGAACCCCTATCTTGGATATTCAAGGTACAATCCAGAGGTCGGTGATCTAGTTGTGGGACGCATTACCGAGGTCCGTCGACCGGATCTTGAGGATTCAATTAATAATTATGTTTTTTTTGGGTAAAAATGAAATAGGTCCAGCCCCGGCGATGGAAGGCAGACGCGAATGGACGCCAGGAAGCCATATTGATGCTTTCGTCCGTCAACCTGCCTGGTGGGGTTCAGGCATGTCGTTTGCCTTCTCGCTTCGGTCCCGTTGTCCTCATGACGTTTTGGGGTGTTCCCTTAAATTTCCAGCGTAGGAAATTGGAAAGCGATGAGCTCCAGATGCGGACCTTCTTTGAGGAGGGGGATCTTCTCGTTGCAGAGGTCCAGGCCTTTTTCTCAGACGGCGCAATGTCGTTGCACACGCGTTCTCTCAAGTATGGCAAGGTGGGCCGTGTGGATCACCACATGATTCCTACTTTACTCATGATACTCCTAGCTCCGCAACGGACAACTGGTCGTCGTCCCACCTGCCCTGATTCGGCGTTTAAAATCCCATTTTATTTCACTCCCCTGTGGAGTCGATTTAATTCTTGGGTTGAATGGTTATATATGGGTCAGTAAGCACATCCAAGACAGTGACCACGGGGAAGAAGGCTTCGATACAGAAGCCATTTATTCCAATCAGAACGATGTGAGCTAAGTTTGTCCGTGCTCCACGGGAATCACGTTTATTTACTTCCTCTCGAGGATATCGATGTCGCAACCCGTACTGCGATCGCGCGTGTTAGCAACATCATCCGTCTTCTAGCGGACCATTTTGTTCCATTGACAGACACACGCCTTCTGGAAGCGTATGATTGGGTGATTGAACAAGAAGCAGATACCAAAGACCTAGTCCACGGAGATGTGGGGGAGGCACTCGTAGCGATAGTAGGTGGCGATAGATAACCATAGTTTTATCTACATGTCGTCGTCATCGTCATGATTGGTAGCTTCTTCGCCTTCACTGCCCTCGACCTCGTTCTCGTCCTGGTCAGTACTATTCTCTTCTTCCTCTTCATCCCCATCCTCTTCCTCCTCTTCCTCCTCCTCTATAGTCTGGTCCGCTGTGTCTGCCGGCTGCGGCGGGGGTGGTGGTGGATGATGGTGCGCGGTCGCCCCATTGGCCATCTTCCTGGCCTCAGCTGCGCGTTTCATTTCTTCCTTCCCTTCATCGACAGGGAGCAACTGTTCCAATGCAAGATCCTTCCATCGTAACGCACCATTAACGCCGCCGCCGCCGTAACCCATGTCTTCGAACAGGGCTCGAGAGGTGGGGTCGTAAGGCGGTCTGGGTCGAGCGGCGGGATGCCTTATATTCGTGGGATTACCGTACGGATAAGAGGGGTGTACCTGTGAAGGCAAGACTAGGTATAACCGTCAGCCAGGGGAAACGACCCGCCCTGGCGCGTGAACAAAGACACACTGTCAGAGTCGTCGGGGTTTGGGGGTATCATGTGTGCGGGGATGTCGAGATCTATGCGTCACAATTCACGGCAATTGCGGAATAGCGTGAGCGTGGTACCGCACCGTCGTCAGATATCTCGCCCGAGATATACTCAAGGCTGTCGATTGTGTCAATGACTTTAAGGTCATGCTCGGTCATGTGCAGATAACAGTATGTAAGGTCCTGTCCGTTTGGTCAGGTCCAGCGTGAGAGGACGAGTCGCGGAAAGAACCGACTGTCATTGTGGCGCTCTCGAGACCTAGAGACCGGTTTTTAACCTGTGCTACCCGTCACTGACAATGCTTGACTCACCGATGTTAACTTTGTCCCAGCTCGATCTAGTGATCTAAGGTCACGAATCACGTAACGTTCGCTGGGATGACTGCAGGCGGTGATTACCGTGGTTATGGAGCTGCCAGTATCAGGCTGACCGTTGATCAAGGGCCAATGCGCGGTGGTGACTCGCAAGGAGCTCAAGTCTGGAATGTTCAGGGAGGCGCGGGCACCGATAAGGGTGGCTGTGCTCCGCTATGGCGGGGGTCGCGGAGTTAACTGCTAGATACCACGTCTCTCGTTCAATGTTCGGACTCGAAATGATTATGGCAAACGTGAAACACGTTCGTGCAAGTCATTCATAAACCAGCTGTGCTTCCATTCGTGCCACCGATCCCTCGACTAGACAAGCAGTTCCTCATTTCGAGGCGGACAGTTTCCCTTGCATGCCGTTTTTTTCGGTCCATACCACGACTGATCGATCACGTACGTGTCCACTTTTTTTTTTCTCAGAGAATTGGTTCGCAATCTTCCTTCGACACGCTGTCACTGTCATTTTTTTTTCTTCTACCTGGCAACACTTCCCGCCGATTAGGGTGGTCCCTGTCGGCCCCCCTTGAGAACGACATCTGGACGCTCAATCATATCAGCAGGGTCTGGCTATCGCTGGACCCAATCTCCACTAACTCGGAGCCGAGTTGCCACATCGCGATCGAGTGTAATTGGCTATCCCACAAAGGTGAGAGTCTTCCTTGCCAGGTGTTGTCCATCGGTGCCGTAGCCTCGCGTTCGATCATCGCCCCCAGTTAAAAAGCGGTGGAGTGACTCCAAAAAATGAACAGCAGTCAATGTGACTTGCAACCTGAGCTCCGTCGCCCACACAAAGCAGTCGCTTCTTCGAAACAGGGGCGGGTTGAAATGGATGTCGCACCGAAAATGAGAGCGCCACAGGGTCTATTTACATAGCGAGGATAGGGTCTGTTGCCACCAGGCACTCTAGAGCTGACAATAATGTACCACGTTTACGGAATATCTCATCACACGCCGAGACGCCGATCGCTTGCCTTGGGCGTGCGGGAAAGGTGCGTGTCTTATCATCATCGACCAGCGGGAATATTGACAGGTGGGTGACAAGGGTTGTCGAAAGACAATTGTCTGCAAAGACACGTTGGTATGTAACGTGGTCGCTTGGTGACTTTACAAGTCATCGGACGTTTTTGACGGGTTTGGATGGACAGCGGAGGAAAAGGAAATTTGACGTTCGACCTGTGCTATCCCTAATGAAAAAGGGGAATTAGCGCGTTTCTCCTAGTCCCGAATTTGCTAATTGCGGCGCCTGCCACGAGACGGAGGCTGTTCCTCGCAAACCTTCTCGCTGTTACACGCTGGTGCGGTCGTCGGCACTTTCGGCGTCGGGCGACGTTTTACTTTGCATTGACCTGTCATCTGAATCTTCAGGTTCATATGGGCGGGGTATAGCCTCAGATCTAATGTAACGGGTACCCTGAGTCATAGTCAGTGCCAGCAAGATAGGTTGCGGCGATAAGGTATGTCTCCAAATGCTAGTGCTTCTCGGCACATGTCAATCTAGGCTGTGGATCAGTCATATCTGCGGCAGGAATTAGCCGAATGAACCACTTTCGTACCCCCAGAGGCATAGCAACCACGCGTAAGTTGAACTCCTGAACTTGTGGGCGCCTCTTCTTGATATGATTGCCCCTGTTTCAGCGGCTCATGAATAAATTTTCATCTACTGAATTAAAAGGGTCTTTTGATCGTGACTATGCCTTTTTGTGCGTTTTGTTGTATTCCTCGACGTCCTTGACTCATAAACGTGACCCCGTAGCTTCATCCCACACGTCTAGCCCCCACCTTGGTTGCGTAAGACGGAGAGCCGCCCTGTCACACTGGCACTGCCCTATGCACCACCTCGACGCTGGACTGCCCGCACATCGCCAAAAGGACGAATCCAGGTCCAAAACCTTGCGCAAAAAGTTTGAAACGACCACGTTGTGCTCGTCCTAGCATCCCGCGGCTCCCCTCCCCCATGGAACGACCATTCAAACGGCAAGTGCGTCGCAGTCGCGTGTCTTGGCGTGTGAGTCGGTGAGATCATCGTTCCACATGGTCTTGTTGATGTTATTTTCATCATGTAGGTTTGTGGAACGTGCTGCGATACACTGCCGCAGGACGACGAACGCTACGAACGCCGTTGGGTAGTCACCCAGCTACGCAGCATCTCGCCAGCGTCGGAGCCACTGTAGACAAGGAAACAGGGAAGGCGACATCGTTTTAGGCCCAACCTCGAGGTCACCCCGAATCGTTGAAACTAGGGAACGCTGTCCGTTTCAATGCTCTCTAGTGCGCCCGGTCGAACAATGGAGGCTTCCACGTTGATGCCGGTACCCCCCCGCGAGCACATGGTGCCAATGCCGAATAGCCGATGACGTTGTGCCGGCTTCCCACGCGTCTGGCGCCTACGACTGCTCGGATGGCACCTAGTACCTGAACGATCAGCAAGATTTGAGCAGGTCGTAGATCCTCGCCGCAGAAGCTGCTTCCATCAGCACTATAACGAGTATAAGCGGTTTGAGGCGGCAGGATCTTCGTGGCGGGACCCCCTGCCACCTGTTTATGGTTCTCCCGTCCCGGCTTCCCACCGAGCCCTTGCGTGACCAGATGCAGGCGTTTTTGCTTCCGGGCACATGGGTTCCTCTGGGTATGCTACACAATTCTTCGGTTTGTTCCTAAGAACTCCATTCGGCTTAGCATTCTCTTCCATGTACTTGGCGCGAGTATTCTTATATCCAGCTGCGCATTCGGTTTAACATTTTTACTGCTGAAGCAGGCACTTCCGCGTACGGTGTATTTTACCCTGCCGATGGGTTACGCACTTCTTCGGCCCGGTTAGACATTCGCTCTGCTCACGTGCACGAGTCCAGGATTCGTCGTATACAAGACTATATATTTCATACATGTAAAACGACCGTGTTATGCGGGTCGAAATGTCTATGGTGCGAATGTGGGCGCGCTCGTTGTCTGGTATGATTATATGTACACATGTCTCATCGCTCCCCTGCCCTGGCCCTGGCCCTCCCTGCCCGAATGAGACCCGCTCTCGATAGCTCGGCCTTCTTTTCGTCCGTCGCCTCTTCTACTTTATCTGGCTCGTGGTTCTGTAACCGCATCTCGACCAAAAACTCCTTGTCCCGAATCGCTTGCGACCAGCTGGACAAAACGCCCATCGCGGAGACGACAATACGAGACAAGCCAACCACGGCAAAGATACCTGGATATACGTGCACAACTGGAGTACGCGTTAAAATGCCAGTACGAGCGCACATCAACAGCGAAACTTACACAAGAACTTCTTGCCCAACGACACGTGCAACAGTTCCTGCAAACCGTACACGATCCCCGCTGGTACGAGCAACATGGCGAGAAGACAAGCCAATATGGGAAGAATGAGCTCCTTGGTTGCGTGACGGAGGTTAGGGTGCATCCATCCGTTGCTCAACAGCTGCGGGTAGTGTCAGCTTGCATACGTCAGATAATAACTGATGGGTACATACCACATGCAACGCGTCATACCGTCGCCGTGGTAGTTGCAGTCTTCGACGGAGCCGTATGGCGATCTTGCAGTACACGAGTCCAAGGGACCACACGTCGACCAATCGAACAGTCGGGACCATGGTGGGATCGAGCGTCAGCCGTATCGGCAGGACGATATAGAGGTCCACGACGAGACCTAGCAAGATTGGAATAAGGACACCGAAGAATACGGCCATGTATGTTATCTTGGTGGCCCAGAGGAGACTCTGCTTGGCAAAGTACACAGCGAAATCTGCGCGGGGCCCATCTCCAGTTACGCGCTGACGCCGCCTGTCCATGCTTTCCGCTGCTTTCGCAACCAAACACCAGGCCCAGAGGATGTAGAACCCAGCGAGGAAGGAATAACCGTCGTGAGCTAATGAAGAAGAGATTGCCGCGAAGAAGCGCCTGCCGACTTGCACAGGAACGGCAATGCAAATCGCCGCGACAACGGCCATGATTGTCCAGACAGCCGCGACAAAGACGATGATCCTCGTGCGGAAGCGGGGAGGGAAATACACCACGATGTAGTCATCCTTAACGTCGCGTTTCGCTTTGACTGCCTCGGCATTTTGTGATGCTATCAACCCTGCTGCTTTGTCGTCCAATGGAGTACCATCCTCATTGACTTCAGCGGTGGCGCGCATGTCTCGGGGGAGTGCGATGTTGTCGCTGGCGGGCACTCGACGAAATGACCCATCCTGTGTCACAGTCAACTCCTCATTGTCCGTTGCAGATCTCCGGAAGAAAGCAACCCAAGTTCTGTACACCTTTGAAGACTCTTCCTCCTCGTGTCTATCGCCAAACATGTATGAGGTTAGTCGTAGCTGCGCGGCTAAAAATTTCCAAACGTCAACAGCAAGGCGGTACGCGGCTCTGCGAGGTCGCAAATAGCGCATCGTGTACGGGAGTACGATTTGCAAGAACAACAGATCAATCGGGACTTCAGAGATAGGTTCCCTGAAAATCCTGTATGAGTGGTTCGAACGCGAAGTAGAGAGTCAACTACGTACCGAGTCTTCCAACGTATCGGGAATATAGATCGGTTCCCAATGAAAAGCAGGATTGCAAGGCTTCCGACACCACAAGCAACTACCATCGCATACATAAAGGCGCTGATGAGGAGTTTGCGGAATTGAGTAAAGGTGGGCCTGTCTAGAATGTCGCGGATGGGGTGGAAATTCTGATCCTGGGGGTCCTTGATGAACCACATGGCACCCGGACGCATGATATTTCTACATCCTCCCAACAGAACGGCAAATTGATACCTACGATCGCGTCAGGATCCCTGAGGATCGGGACGAGCAAACGACTCACATGAACATGGTTCCTGCAACCCAGTGGTAAAACATCGCTGTCAATGGAGCTTGCATAAAGAACGCTGTCCTCGATTCAAGGGACGCTTCTGGAAATACCCAAATCGTGCAAACATCTAGCATGATACCACATCCAAGCGGGAAGATGATAAGTTCGATGATAATGAACATTGCCACCTACACTACATCAGTACCACTTCACACTCATAGCCGAACAAAGAATCCCTACCTTTACGACCAAGAGTTGTTGCCGGACGGCATTTCTAACTGCCTTCCCAGCAGTCCTCGCGTTTCCTACAGTAAATACGTTCAAGTAGAGCGCCAAGATGATACCGACGACACCATAGCCTAATACCACAGCAAACGCGCGTTCCCTGCTTCCGTGGCCCAAAGCCAAGTTGATCCATGACTGTCGGAAGTGATTAGTGAAGAGTCTGATTTCTCGACCGACGTAAGCAAAGCGGGGCTCCAAAAACTGTGCAATGGTCGAATTGCTTTCGAAGAAGTCATTTATCTTCTGCAAGATGTGGGGAGAACGTTCTGGAGGTGACGATTGCAACCACAACGATGCTACTGCAGACAATTCTGATCCTTTCGAGGCCTGAATACTGCTCGTGAGAAGATGATCACCAGACTTGTAGGTATGACGTACCACCCATGAAGTTATATTGTGCGACTGAGAAGAAGGTGCCGATTGTGGGACCATGTTCCCGGAGAAAAGGGTTACAAGGCCAAGTATATTCGATACGAGGAATCTCGACGTCCTGTAGAGGAATGGGAGAAGGAAGCGACCGAGAACAAGGGTAAAGAAATCAACGAAGGGATCTGTTACAATGCGCATTCCTCGGATAGGAAGATGGAGGATATACAGAGCCCTCTGAGGATCCAACTAGAATACAGATACGTCAGAAAGGACTAGGTATAGATTGTGGTGACGCACTGATAGCAGCGCGGTTGTTTTTCCCAGGGTGAATGGAAGCCATACTCCAAAACCAATAGCAGTATCCAAAACAAAGATCATTAAGATCACCTAGGAATGGGTCAGTGAAGAGAACAGTAAATATATCGTGAATTGAACTGACATTTTGCACGACGCCAAATAATGGACCTCGGAGCCCGATGGCTGTCACAGATTAAGTCGCACGAATCTAATTGTGTACTGTGAGCTTACCTTCGAGTGCACCCTCCATATCATCCTCAACACCAGCCTCCAAGTCATCCACCCCGTCATTCAACTGCTCAGGAGGAAACTGAGGTTGTGGCTGTGCTCGTGGCTGTGGCTGTACGCCAGGTCTGTTAGGGACATTGAAATCTCCAATGTCGACGGCATCCTCGTCGTCATCTTCCTCATCTTCGGGGTCCGCATCCGCATCCCAGAATATACGCTCCGGTGCCTCATCATCCTCCGAGTCATCTTCGTCATCAGGGGCCGCCTCCAAGAGTACTGGTTCCTCGGCATTTGCGATGTGCTTATGCTCCAGTCCATGTGCCTCTTCATGTGGTGCGTCCATGGGGTCACCGTCAGTGTCAACGGGATCGAGCGTGGGATGAGGATCGCGGAAATAATACTCAAATTCGTCCTCCATCTCATCCCTTGTCCTCTTCTTTCTGTCCATGTTCCCTCCGAGCATGCTTGACGAGTCCGTCGCCAACCTTTCCTGTGGGTAAATGCTTTGCGACACGAGGTGTTCCGAGGAAGTTGTACGCTGGAAGGTACTAGAACCCAGATGAGCTTCGGAGGCGAACGAGCTACTCGATACGGGCAAGTGGGTAAAACTGAAGTCCGAGGAAGTTGGAGAGGACGGCACGGATGTGGGTCTGAGAATGGTTTCAGCTTCAACAGGCGGCGTCGTGGGACGTGGAGATAGAGTCCGAGGGGACAGGTCAGGTGGAAATACGATCGATTGACGTCGGGGTTCCTCCTCCGGGACCGGCGACCCTGTCATCATTGCCGTCTGTAACGCTACCAGGGATCGCGGTGGCGTCTCAGGGACCGGCTCTCGGATGTCTTCTTCTGCACTCCTGCTCGGCGGAACTTTGAACGTGAACTCGAAGGGGTTGGATTCTATCGCAGTAGATTGACTGGAAGCCGAATTAGCAAATGACGATGGCGGGGAAACATCTGATGTGCCGAATCCAGAAGGACCAGCCTCAGTAAGGGATCCACGGCCCTCGTCGCCATCGCTGTCATCGATTCGCCTGCGCAATCGCCTGCGGATATCCAGTGCAATTGGCACAGGGCCTACATCCTCTTTTTCCTTCCCCTTGCCAGCGTCAACTAATGGCGTGTCATGATTTTCTGCTGCAGGAACTGGTGGCAATGGCAAGACGAAGAGAGGATCAACGGGAGGATTTTGAGGTCGACGAATAGGGTCGCGCAAAAGCCCTGCATGTCCTAGATCATTACGACGTCGCGGAAGGGCTTCGAAGCGAGGGTTTGGTGGGATAGGACGATGTGGACGCCAAAGCCTTGCCTGACGACGCGCATCGATGTCTCCATCGAGTAGACCTTGTCTTTGGGGTAGAAGTAGGCGAGCATTCACATCTTGTACAGGCTGGTTTGCAGGCGGCGGGTTGGGGACAGGAGGGTCTTGAGGTGCAATGGCAACGATTTCATCTTCTTCAAAGACTCCCGGGCGTGCGTTCTGCGATATCCACTCACGAAGGAGGAAGACAGCCACGAAAACCAGCACGATTAAAGATGCAATAATTTGGCCTGCGAATATGTCAGACGACAAGGTTTGCCAGAATGCACGCGAAGTGAAGCGGTGCAGAACTGTTGTGTTCTGCAACGACGAGACAGTCTCATTGCTGACTGTCAAGGACTGAACGAATCCGATGAGCCGAATATCTGCGGGCCTCTCACGACCACTGATCCACCATGCGCTGGACAATTTTCAGTATGTCAGGATGAGGAACACACGTAAAAGAAACGCACGTTGACTCCCCCATTGTGAAATATACTCTCCACGTCCAGATGGTAATCCAAGGGAGTAATGCCAACCAGACGACTGCAACCAAAATGGCTCGGACCCCGAAAAGAATTGCAAAGAATGCCTGCTGCGCAAGTCTGCGTACGAGTAACAGAGGGGGTAGTGAATTCGGCATGTCGGGGGCATAAACTATTTGCCAGAGTCAGATAACCACATGGTGGAATTTAGTAGGCTGAGCACACCTTTCGTGAAAGAGTAGGGGTGCTTGCAGACATCGCAAGTTTTCTTCTTGCTGTGCGACAACCAGGTTGTTAAACTGCGGAATGCATAAGATAAGTGAAAGGGAGGGGGATAGAGTCGAGCTGACCAGTCTTGATGGATGTACCGGATCGTGCCCGAACATTTACAAGGGTAAAAGAGGGGCTGGCCAGGTTCTCCCGGTGCGCTGCATATTCGGCAAGTATCTTTGAGTGCTGTGAGCATCTAGAATGGGTAGAATAGACGGTTTTGCTGACCTTGCTCTTCGGCTTCTTGCATACGTGATTGGTCGACGCTGCCCTGCAGAATGTCGGACTGAGGTGGTGGAGGATCGATGGCGTGGATGCGAGGCTTGCCGTTGCTGATTCTGCCAAGTTAATGGAGAACGGACAGCGGTAGAAGAACAAGGACGAACAACGTTGGCGTCGGCCACAGCTTCGAGTTGCTCGGGTTGTAAACAACGACAAAGACACGCCAACGTCGAACGAGTCACATCAATATTGCACCGACTCGCACAGAGCACACCGCCAAATGGCTGCCGTTCACTCTTAGGAGACCGCGAATCTGGTAGGGACTCGCTACGTCGACCTAGCGCACTCCGACATCATGCATTCCGTGACAGGAGAGCAGTTACATGAAACCACAGGCTTGAATCGCCAATGATACTGATTCTTCGTGACTGTGTAGCCAGTGACGAGCATCATCAGAGTAACCAGGGGGCCGGATCAGACACGAAAGATAGTACTCTGGTTTTACTTAGAGACTGTGTGGCCCAGAAGGGTCTAGCTCAATGTCAAGCACCACTGGGAATGACCCGCCTCCTGATTCGTAGCATTGCAGCGGCAAATTGTTTACACATGCATGGGGGGTGATAGTACTACACCTCGAGTCTACTGGCTTCCTTCATCAACCTTGACGTCCTGTTTCTCAGGATCTCCAACTGTGTCTATCGGGGACTTATTGTCACCCACGTCCGTGTCGTCCGCCGAAATAAGCATTTCTACAAACGTCTCCCGCGCAGGGAACAAGACAGAGGTGACATAGTACACCACATACGACACCACAAACTAAAAAGTTATCAGCGGTCCAAGCGTACAAGTGCAGTGTTCCGAACTCACGCCATACATCCAAGCAATATCGAACAGGTGACCGGCATATCCTACGTTGATAGCCGGATTGATGGAATTGACGAGACCTGGGAACGTTGGTATCACAGTGACCAGTACTGCAAGTACAGCTCGCCAGTTCTTTAGATATGTTAGTATACATCGACATGTGAAAAGATGCGGAACTAACAAATCCTCCGGTGTACCTGTACCGGCCGTTTGGATCGTACATCGCAGGAACGTCCACCTTGCCTCTGTGGACTAGCCAGAACTGTAGTAACGGCTATCAGACAGCCACTCGTCCCAATTCTGCATAGAATACGTACGTCCGTGATCATGATCCCTGCAAAGGGACCCAAGAATATGGTATATCCGTTCATGAAGCTCAAAAACCCTTGTGCACTGTTCCATGATGTAGTCAGCCATGTGATGCCTTCAATATGCGATCTCACTTGGCCAGTATCTCCCAGGGGCATAGGGCCCACCCTCCGATGAAAGCGCAAATTATTTGCCCGCGTCTAATGTTGATATACTGTCAATTTTGTTAAAGCACTGACGGCCAACGTGCAGTTTGATACAGAACCCACCTTGGGTAATAAAACCGTCATATCGTTTCCAGCGCCAAGTGAATTCGCGCTGATATTCGTTCCAATAGTCGTGAGAGCAAACGCGAATGAGGCAAAGAAAGCAGTGGCGCGGTTATCCCATTTATCGATGAGGAGCAAGGGGTCCTACAGGACTTCCCCGTACAGTTGAATTCCTGCACTCGTGACCGCAATGCCAGCAAAGCTACAGAGTACGAATGCGACAGGTATAATCAAGGGTTGCACATATTGACTGTTAGACGTTTCGTTAGTGCCAGATCTTTGCACAAGCGAGACTATTTACGCTTTTTCATCTTTCGCATAACGCTGCGATGGCATTCAGTTGGATCATGCATAATCAGAGGCAGGAACTGAGCTCACGGTAAAGTCAGGGATGTTGACGGACAAACTGGCATAGATACCCAGTGCGCTGTTCATCGCACTCAACCAGCTCCAGGAGAACTGTGTTCCGGTTATGGTGGCACGCTCGGCGAAAAGCCCACTGGAAGGTGGAACTCGAACAAACGCCCAGATGACCATTGCTAGCCACGCTACCGGGACTACAACACCCTTGACGAGGAACAGCCACCTCACTTTGTGTGGGGAGATGACCATGAAGGGAAACTGGATCAACCAATAGATCAAGTAGCATAGAAGGCCTAGGAAGGGGTGAATAAATGGACAATGCACTCATCCCTTTAGCGTTACCTGAACTTGTGATGCTTGCGTTTGGAGGGAGATGGTTTGGCACCCTTGTGATCGATGGCCAAATAGCCTTTATCATCTTGAACAATGTAAGTTCCTCAACGTGACAGCAACGTTCAATATGGCGCGTGACTTTACCTGATATACACACTGCGATCCGCTGTACGACTGATAGATTATTTATGGGACTGGTCAGAACGGTAACGACGAAAGTATTTACCTGAATACCAAACCAGAACATGGAAAGGATGACACGACTGAACACGGTGAAGTAGCTAAACCAGAATCCAAATGATGACCTGTTCAAAACGGGAAATGCAACGTGAAGCCGGGCACCGATAGTTCCGTTGAGTACCATGACCACAGAAATGATAATATAACCCGCTGCAATGCATGAAAGGGCCTGACGCCTGGCAGGATTCCAGCGTTTCCGGAATCACTAACAAAACGAGAGTATGCACCAAGATAGGCCAATAGCTAGCATGGAACTGGCAAGTTCCCAAACTGCAAGGTTCGTAGCATCTGACAACCAGTAACACACCTTGATGGTGCATGAGATGGTTATAGAGCATCGAGGACACGAAGCACACACATAGTTCCAGGTCCTGAGACGCGGGTAAAATAGGTAGGTAACACGGAAACGGACTCTACTCACGTCCAGGTCCTTAGGCTGAGAGGAACTGGGTCCATGTCTTTGTTACTCCATCCATGGGCGGCGAACGTCGTCTCTTCTGGCTCGAGCGCCCAAGTCGACGGTCGAAGAAGGTCAAGTACATATTGCGTATAGAGACGCATGGCTCAAGTTGGTTATGGTGCTGAATCTAGGCAATCTCGATCTTTTGATGTGGTGCATTATCTGGGTATTGATATTTTCCGAGAAAGATAAGGGAAGGGAGTGAGAACGCCAGAATCTGTCATGCTTCACATTGCCACGACGGCAAACGTTATCTACATGCCAATGTCAATAATATCAATATGGCGCGGGCTCCTCGGATAAGTAGCCCCAAGACAGTCAGGTGGATGAACATACAGTGACTTGATAGCATAGATAAAAATGGAAAGACCGACAAACATGTATTTTGTATCTCCGGACTCGGCGTAAGTATAGATCAAAAAGGGATTCACAGGAGCGAACTGGCTCTCCAATGGCCGCCGATGATGCTCTGCGAAGAGCTTAGATTCAACATTTCTATTTAATGTCCTGAAAGCATGAATTATCGAATGAGGCGAGGCGCAAAGCGGCACGCGACCGGATCCTTCAAGTCCATGTTTCTTGTTCCTTGGCCCGGCTTGAAAGTCCCATAGGGAATGTAAGGTCAAGGGCGAGACTAGGTCACGTCCCAATGTCTTGTCTTCTGAACCTAACCTCCAGTACTGTAGTTACTAGTACCGATCCATAGGTCAACGCGGAGTGAAGGGTTACATATCAAGCTATGCCTGTATATCAGTCGGCGAGTACATCCAACCTTATCGCTACAGAGTCGGAGAGCAGCCTGTGAATAGCATATCTACAGCGAACTTCGGTCCAGGTCATCCACCTCCATGTAGTTGTCTGTGTCTGTGTCCTGGTACTCGTAGGCCTCCTCCTCAGGGACCAACAGATGAGCTTCGAAGCCTCCATCATCATCCTCGACGATGTTCCATTTCTCTGGCCGTGCTACCATATCATCCGCGATATACTGCATGTATATCTCCCCATTTTCATCATCAGCGCTAAGGCGAATATTCCACCCAAAATAGATGCGATTGTATGCCTCGTCACGGGCGACAAGACCTTCGCTGTGCTTATACTCCACCTCAAACTCGTGGAGCATCCCGATTGTGACACCACGCCGGAGACAATTGAGGTCGCTCTCATCGAGCTGGTCAAAGATGTAGTCGTCCTCGTCGATGACGACAGTAGGAGGCTCCCACTGAGGGTATACATAGGCCCCTTGGTACGGTTCTTCCTCGCTCCCGGTACCATAACTGAACACCTCGTCATACCAGCTAGAGTCTTCGTCATCATCTTCATCTTCATCATCTTCGTCGTCGTCGTCGTCGTCGGTTGCGCCGTAATCATCGATGTCTTCCTCGTCATCGGGAAAGAGGCCCTCCCACGGATCAGAGTCATTGGAGGCCAGGTCACGACCTAGCGAAGCCACGGCCTGGGGACCTTTCACTTTCGCGATCGCGGCTACGATAGCTTTGATCATGAAGACAGGTATCGGGCGGTGTCGCACATTGGTACGACAGCATGGGCACGTCTTACGTCGGCGCAGCAGATAATTGGGGTCGCTGTCATCATACATCTCATCGTCAACAGCAGGTGCCTTGCGGAACCATTCTTGAAGGCATGTTACACATAAGATGTGGCCACAAGGCGAAAGACTGTTGCTGTTCAGAAACGGAGCGAGGCGAAATGGTAATGTAAAACGCACGCATACGGCCGATAGAGCAACTCCATGCAGATTTGGCACTGCGAATTGCTCTCTACAGTTATGATAGCCTAGGACAAGGCCATGGAATTCAGTACGGACAATGGATTCAAGGCTGGCTGACGGACCTCGTCTGATTTCTTGACTTTGCTTTGTAACTTGGATAAATGGGACTCGGACTCTTTGAGCTTCTGAACGGGTCAAATCAGAACAGCATTAGTATGTATCTTCACGGCAAGTTTCTCACTTGTCTCGAGGTATTATCTTGTTGCTTTAGTTCTTCGATAACCTAAATCACGTTAGCATTGTCAATGGAATAACAGGGTTAAAATATACTTTGCATTGCTTCTTGATAGTTTTCTTGTTTTCATGGGCCAACTAGAGATGAAATGAGTAATATGGAAATGATACTAGTAGAGTATATGCGCACTTTTTTCCAGGAATCTAACTCCCGCTTCATCTTTGCAAACTCGGCAGCCGCAAGGGGGCCACTATAATCAGTGTGCGCGTCCACAAAGGCGTGCGTCTCTCTCCCCGATCCCTCTGCATCGGAAGCGGTACTCTTTGATGGGAACTTGACTGATTCCCTGGATTTTGATCTCTCCCTCTTGATAGAGGTGGCCTGGGCCTCTGATGCGTGAGACGTACTCGCATGAGGAACATTCTCTGCTAGATGGCGATTATGTGAACGGGCTTTTACCTTGGACTTGCGTCCACGGTCAGAAGTGGCGTCGTCGACGGCGACGAGGAAAGATCTCGAGTTGGCAGATGGAAGTGATGTATTACCAGGTTTCTTCCGCTTATTCTGGTCAGCATGAGAAGCGTCAGGTTTGCGTGTCACGGTGGCCTGGCGCTGCTCGCGGACGTGTTGAGGGTCGGGTGACCTGGACCTACGCCTTCGCTGGCCGGGTAAAGGTGAAGGACCAGATATGGATACAGGCTGGCGGCGCTGGATATTACTGCGACGCGATCCCCTTGCGGTGGTATTCATTAGAAGGTGGATACGAGTGACAGATGTGGAGGCTGCAGTGCTATTCAGAAGTCGACGTAGGCTCTAGGACTGGCCTTGGAGAAGCTGTCGTGGATGGTGGTGGAGGACAAGACGCAGACTGGATGATCATTGTGCGCCTATAAGGGGTCGTGACACCGCGTCACACTATCACGTGACTTGGGTGTCAAGCCTTCGTCACCCGGAATTCCCTCTTCATCTAATCCTGTCATAAGTAGCAGGTGCTGATGCGCGGTTGCCAGGTAGACCATCTGTTCTAGCGTCAAGTAGCGACTTGAAGGGAAACCGTCACATGTCTTAGAAGAGAGTCTCTCCTCCTCGTAACCGTTCGTTCCCTGCTTTCAGTCACAGGGCTCCGAGGAACATGCACACACGTCGATAACGATCTATGTCTGCATGCAACTTTCATCAGCCGCATGTGGCGGCCTATGTACCCGGATTCTGCGCCGTGTGGCTGTTATCGCGCGACACACTCCTTGGAGACGTTCTGCCCAAAGTGCTCAAGGATGATCGATGACGACAGGGTGAGTCATCTCCCTGGTGTAGGAGAGACGTCGCACTGCTTGGATTTTTATTCTCGCCTTGCAACGTTTTCTTGTATTTCAATCATCAGTTGGTAGTGTAGCACCGTCGTGCGCCATGATCTGTTTCATATCCAGCAAAATAGCCATGATTCGACCGTTCAGATGCTGCATCTCAGCCTTGTGGTCGTGAAGCAGCGTCCAGTCTTCAACATTATCTCTCACACACAAAGACCATGTTCATCAGTTCGGCCAAAGCAAGGCAAGTTTCAGACTCTGCTGTGTCCATTCCCACTACGAATGACTGGGGGACTACCCGTTTGACGCCTCAGACTGTGCCAACATTATCGCATGTATGTTTTGCCACTCCAACTGATGGCAGAAAGGTATTCACACGTTCTGATGATGTGAATTTCCAGTCATGGTTAGACGTCTGAAATGTTACGGGAAAGTACAACGCACGGCTGGACATTGGAAGAAACAGGACTCCTTGGCGACTGATGAAGCGTTCTTCATTTACTCCTGCGGCATCAGTGAATGCATTTCTCCGAGTTTTTCTATTCCATTCCATTCAATCACAGTATTAGCCGAAGGTCTGGGACCGGTCCTAGACCAGTCCCAGCCCTTACCAAGTCACAGATGCAGGTCGCATCTCAAGGCCCTAAGCTGGCCGTTCCCCGGCAACCCAACTCATAAATGAATCTCAGTAGTTCTTTAGTCCTTCTTCCTTGATTGGAACATGTGATGAAATCTCGCAGTATCGTGCAGACCCCACGAGATATGTAGAAATGACCCAGTTCAATTCTTGCTCCGGGGACATCGCACTGGGCACACTGCGATAGCTGTGTTTGGTAATGTTTGCGACGCACAAGCAACTGTATGTACTACCATCATCTTACCAGACTCCTTGTTTTCAAGTGACGTCTATCTGGTGATGACGTCGAGAACGCTTACCGGCCATCTCTCTCCCTTGTTGCGATCCGGGTTGCCGAATCGATTTTTATTGGGCAATACATATCGGCCTCTTCATCGTCGGCAGTGTGGCCTAAGCGAGCATCGAACATGAACTTCGAAGCTGTTCGTTCCTACATGATTCTAATTCAAACACCGATGCCTTGTCATTACGGTCCATCCCAGCCCCTTGGAGACCTAGCAAAAGGAGGCACGGAGGTGATCGTAGCCAAGATCATTTAGGGGCTTCGTTTGAAACTAAACTCTGTTTTGCCAGACAGCACCGTGGCTTCAAGTCGGGATCAGATCACCTCCCGGGCGCCTTCTAAGGACTATGGTTCACACACTAGCACGTGGCGATATCGGTGCGCAGCCACTCGGTGATTGGGCAGAGACGGACCGTTTGTGTATATAGCATCAAGAATAATCCGCATCCCAAAAGGGGTGCCTCATATACACGCGATATCGTGATCGTTGATGAGCAGGACGGCTGGGACCATGAGCTATCATCATGGACGACCACAGGTCGAGGGTCAAGGGTTTCATTTCCGTGACGCTCGATGACCGCCACGCCAAACCGGGGACAATAGTGAACACTGCGGTGACTCGGTTTCAGTTTGTTGATTGATCTTGTGCACTAAGTGCTGTTCAATTGTCCAGTGCAGTGGCGTCTACGGTTTCCCTTTACGGTCTTGAGGTCCCGAGCACTAAGGGAGGTGCATCTTGGACGTGCAAGGCTCTAGGTATAAAGAGGGTTCGTATCATGGCGAGAGGACAAGTCAACGAACAATCACCAACTGCAAACACCTAGCTGGTGAGCGACGACCTCTCATCTTCTTTGACAAAGTTTACCTACCTCGAACGCAGAAGCAAAGTTATATTTACCCTCTAAACCCCTCACATTTAAACAGGATGCGCATTAGCCAGGCGAGCTCTCCACAGGCAGCCGTCTCGCCGAAATCTGACCGTTCACCAGATCTGTGGAACCGTTCCCCGCAGCGCAGCGATCAAGCAGCCCTACGGAGGGAAACAAACCAGCCAAACCGACGGCAAGCCTAAGGGCAACACCGGAACCTGCGGCAGCGGGAATGCGAGCGGTGGCGGGAATGCGAGCAATGGCGGTCAAAACCCTCATTAGGTTACCGCGTAGACCACTCACCGTCCCGGCTCAACTATTCCACGTGTAGCGCTAGGATTATTTATTAGTCTCCACCGATCCGACCATATGTGTAGAATACCCGCGAGACTACACCCAGTTTGACTCTTCCAGATTTGTCTGCTGCACATGGACGCTTGCATGAACCAGGGTCCACAGAACACGCATGGTGATAAGAAGAAAAAATGAATTGCTTCCTGAACTACCCCGTGGGCCTCGGGGTCGGAGAGTATGTCCTCCGCACACGCATGCACAAGGTATGGAGCTGAGCGAACGACTCGGAACAATTCAAGTGGCGAAGTCCACTTAAGTAGCAGGAACGATCAGATAGAAGCTAATCAACGGGCGCAAGCCACCAAGACTATATCACCAGGAAATGACTTGAATAATTAATGGTTGTACATCCTTAATCGAAGCCAACACGGGCCGGCCTGCGCGCGCAGCACTCGATCTCGAAAAAGACTACGGCTAGCTGAGTCGTTGAATGATCTGTGCCGCCTCCACGCACTCCTTTGGGTCCTCGAATACTCTCAACACGACGTGCAGCGGTATCGTCAACCGTGCCTTGTTTACCCGGTTTTGTAGATCCCAACGCCTTTTTTCTCCTTCGGTGATGGGCCGCGCCTGGCGCGTTGAATATAAACTCGAGGACACGGAGGAACTCGTAGAGGTGATGGAACTCGACGAATCCTCCGACAGGCGGGACAAAGGCTTGAGATCGGATGAAGACTCGAACGAGTGTAGTGTGGAGGGAAGGCTTCCCTTTTTGATTGGTCGAGGAATATGGATAGGGCCAGTGTGTGAAGGGGAAACGTCCGTATCTGAAGCTGCGCGTTTCAGTATTATGTGTGACGGTACGCTGCTCGGGAGGGGTGTAGTGCCTCTCGACCGGAGTTTCATCGGTGAATTAGTCAACCCGACGTCTACCATCATCCCTGTTGGGTCCTCGAGACCAACGCCGCAAACGTCTCGTATAAAGACGCCAGCGATCTGATTTGGCCGCTCGGCAGCTAACGAAGAATACAACTCTAGGTCCTGTTCTCCCGAGTCCCCAATGAGAATAAACTGAGATTCGGGGAACTGATCTAAGACCTCGACGACATTTCCTCTTTTCCTGGTTCCAGGGGCTGATAAAAGGCCGTTGAAGAGCGATCGACCCGCGTAAGAGCGTAAACGGATCGAACCGCGAGGAAGTTGAGAAATGCTGATAAATTGACTGATCACCGGAAAGAGCTCGAAAGGGCAATTCGACTGTCATAAGTGAGTATGGGGGCGAGGATTAGGGACATGGACGGACCACATAATGAAAGCTGACCCCGCACTTCCACATCGCGTTATACCATTCCCCCATCTCAGGAATAACCGTATCTTCCAGATCCTTAACAAACACCTGGTTGAAAATCGCGCGTGCGCCATCGGTGACTCTCGAGACTTTCACTGTATCGTCAATGTCGGAGATGACGCGCGCGATCGAGTGAGTTATTGGCATCTGGATGGTATTTGTGGGAGTCTCGTGAAGCTTTGGTGCACATTCCGTGTTGATGACCTGCGCCTCTACCAATAGTTCATGTTCGGTTTGCGTTTGACCTGATGCAATGCGGGTTCCAACTGGATGTGCATAGATATCGTTCCAATCTATTTTGAACGTGCCTGAGAAGTGACCATCCGGGCCGGTGAGCATCTCCTCAGTTAGGAGAGGCCCTAGCGAGTGTCGATTGTATTGGGGATCAGGTGATTGCAGAAATATGGAGAGCCGAATTCTTCGTGACGGCAGCGATGATGCCCAGAATAGTTTGAGTCGCGACTTTATGTTTTCATGCAGACGTGCCATTTCAGCAGGTATAGGGTCCACTATCTGAGGAGTAAATTGGATGTCATCTACTTCGTAATTCCCACTGTTCCGAAAGTGAGCCTCGAGAGTTTCGACGTCATAATCGTCGGAAATTTCGTAGGGACGGGGTGGAAGATGCAGCAGTTCGGGGTATTCGAGTTGTAGTTCGGTATCTTGTGGACGCAGTATTGGTTGGAGTTTGGGTATGGATGCAAAACCTGTCATGATGGTCAACGGGGTACGATTCTTCAGATCTCGACCGCTAAGAGTTCGTACCTCTGGCGAGTTTAAGGAAGGCCCTCTGTGAACGAGTGAGGAATTCGGGTGTTCGGCGAGACGTGGCGAACCCAGAGATGTGGAGCACGACGTCGAAAGTGTCTGTTAGACGGACAATTAGCACAGAGATGGAACAAGGGTCAGACAACCCACTCTCGGGCTCGTCTAGCGTAGGTCTACGCGGGCGTTTGACTGCCCAGCCAGGGATTAGGTGAACCTCGTCGACGGTGGTGACGTCCATGGGGTGCCTTCTAATTTTCTTACCCGCCCAATGGCTCCAGCTTTGAACCATGGCGTGTGCTGACATATGCCTGTCTTCTTCTGGCGTAGGCGGCCATTCCGAGCTGGAACTTGGCAAGGAGCGTCGAACTTCACGGTGTGAAATATACTCCTTGAGACCCGCCCACCTCGAATGATGTGGGATACTCATGGTGCTGTTTCAGAGGGATAGCGGCGGGTGTGGACTAAAACGAAATGCAATCGTGAGGCTGTCTCAGCCTCCTATAGCACTGGTGTTGTTGGTCATCAATTCGGTAAACACGGCCCTTGTTGCGGACTGCATATTTGCATGTCCACCACCGTCTTCTCCGCGCCTCATACTGTCAGGTTAAGCGCAATCAGACTCATCTTCGCAGTATCTGGGGGACGAAGAGAAATTTCAGGTCGGCGCTTTTGCTATCCAAAAATGACGCAGTCATCCCAGGAGCCAGAGGACAAACCTAAGAAGAAGGGACCGACTCCTAAACTACGTGGTCACTCAAGAGATTCCTCAGAAGTACGGATCTCAAAGAGCCTTTCGTGGTTACTTCGCCATGGTGCAGAAAAGGCTGGTTTGAATATCCGCCAGGATGGTTATGCAAAGGTGTCCGATGTGGTGAGTCCATTAATGCTATCGCGATCAGTCGAGCTCATCTTGTCAGGCAGCTTTCTAATCCCATGTTTAGAGATGTCACGTTCACGCACCTACAAGATATAGTGAAACGCGACCAAAAGTCACGATATCATCTTTTGTTTGAGCCACAAACGTCGGGATCTGCTGGTGTAGATGTGTGGTGGATACGGGCTAATCAAGGTCATTCTATGAATGTCCGTTATTTTCGCAATACTCTCCGAACTCTCCGTCCAATGCCGGTTCTAGAACATTGAACTTGATCTACAACCTGTCCTATCTTCATCTGAGATACCCATGGCCGTCCACGGCACAACGCGACAAGCATGGCAACTCATAGGTTAGAATCTCCTACTCGTTCTCCGTTTTTTGAAACTTTTTCCCATGCTAGCCACCCAAGGCTTATCAAAAATGAAACGGAACCACATTCATCTAGCACAAAACGTCCCAGGGAGTGGAGTTATCAGTGGTGGGTGTCCTTTCTCAGCCACCTTTCCCAGAAACCGTTACACGCAAATATAACAGGTATGCGGAGCTCATCTCAAATATTCATCTTTGTGGACGTTCAAAAAGCCCTCGACGCCGGAATCAAGTTCTATCTCTCTGCGAATGGCGTGGTTCTCACAGAGGGCAATAGCAATGGGTTATTGTCCCCAGAGTTTTTCTTGCGCGTTGAGAATGCGGACCATACTCCCGTGGAACGTTGGGAAGGCAGTGAACATATCGTGCCAGCCGTTTCTCTTACTGCGGATCTCGAGACTAACGAGGTGGTTACGGAAGAGGTGCAACCAGCCTCATCCGGAAGTTGACGAGGAGGTCAGGTTTTGAGGTTCAGAGCGGGTCTTCTTTGGTCCTCTTCTCTTTGTGGGCCCCGTTTACTTCCGTTCTACATAACAGGTTCGACGTACGTCCCATCGTTCACATTTATAGAGCGGCGAGTCATCCTGCGGTGGCGTCCATTTTCATGGCCGGTAGCAGTTCCTGAACAGACCTTGATTAGGACTCGAAGGTATTTCTGTCAGCTTTGAATGTTGGAATATCTGAAACGTTGTTTTCACGTGCCCCGGTGACATGGAGTGGGGCTCGCGCCACACTGCAGGGCTTACCGTCGTTGACGTGTGTGATGAAATTGCGCACGTTAGTCACTTCCCATGAGGTGTGGGATCAGGGCATCATGTCTTGACATCACAACGGAGGGATGATTTCCAGTCCCTCGGTTAGAAAGCTTAGAGCGACTGTTTCCCGACTTGTCTGATCGCGGAGGTCTGCTTTGGGGGAACTAGGCCTTGGCGGCTTATTAGATGAGTCATGTTCGTATGATTTAAATAAAGGTTGATGGAATTCGAGTTTGACAATCCTTTGAACAGTGGATGCTGCAAACCAGCCTATACATCTGTAATCATGCGATATGAAGGTAGGAACAGGTCGTGGACACCCGGAACGAAGACCTGGCGTGCATCGCAACGGACGGACGGATAGACTGCGTTTGAGCGGGTAGCTAGTACTAGGAACCTGTGAGCACCGCGATGGGACCTACCCGCAATGGCATCGACTTACAAGACTGATACCACTCACAACTGGCTCACTAAAAATGTACCCTTCTGTTTTCTGCATCCTAAGTCGACCAAAGACCGAGGATTATAATATTATCGTGTGACTTCTCGCTAGACCTAGAGTCACCAGACCAAGGCACGACAACGGCCACATGGGGGCCCGACCAACCGTTATCTATCCTCCGTTGCATAGAACAATTACGACCACTGTCAAAAGTCTTGATAAGAACTTATCACCAAACCATGACGGTCCTCCGAACCTCCGATGACATCGAAAGTTACAGAGAAACACCCCGAAACAGTTGGCAGAGTGGGCCATCTGAGGTATCCCGTTGTGGACTCGTCGGCTAGCATCAACTCCCGTTAACTTGATCGTACTGTCACTGGCAACGCCCGGGCTCGTCCCAGGCTTACAGACGACGGCGCAAAGTTCCTGTCAATAGAGCCATACGTTCCCCCTTTTGAGAAGTTGCTTCGCGCAAGGTTGATAAACTCTCCTTGTTTCCGAAAGAAAAAAAAAGGGTGCACTTGGACACGGTCGGAATATTTGGTAAACAACATCGTCATAAGGCGTCTATTCATTACATCCTCCCATGAGATATCTTCTCTTTCTTCGTACATCCACCAGGGGTTACGTACCCCTCACCTCACCGTCTGCCCATTTTGCACCGGTCGCGTAGTCACAGGTCTAGTGATTCTGACACTGGCAACGTTCACGTCCGGCTTGCCCGCCGGCGTTTCTTTTTGTTTGTCAACAAGCGGCATGCCAGCGAGAACGTCCTGCAAAATGAGGTTCAGCGGACCGGGTTCATGCAGTGGAAAGTACATCTTACAATGCTCGTGTCTGGAGCGTACATGGCGTTGTTCGTTTTCGTAGAAGTCGCTAGGGCCTGCGTCAGCACGCCGAGGGGGAGGCATGGCAAGGCTGTCTTACTGGCAACGAGGGAGTCTCGAAAAACGGGTAGAAGTTGGCGATGACTCGAACGCCTCATTTTTGTCCCGCCTTTATACCCATTTCCTGCTCGACATGCCCGAATTAGTCGCGACAATAACCCCCCGGCCGGAGGTTCGTCATGGCTCCTAAGTTCGGAAGTACTGCTGATCCGTCTGGCGTAAGTACGCCACGCTCGGTGCTTTTGTAGCAGGGGCACCCTTCCTGGCGTATCTGTCAAATACTTCAGCAGGTCAGCAATCGCACGTGCGTGCCGAGTTTAAAATAGAACAGATTGAATTTGAATGCTGGAGACTTGCGTGGCGATGGTACATGCTGTGGAATCAGTGGGTGCGCACAGCTCTCGAGCCAGCTTATACGTCATTATATCACAAGGAACCAACGAGAGCACGAGTAAGTACTTGCATGGACATGGTTTTGGCACAGGCATACTTTGCATCCATGACAGATTGTGTGCCTGGAAGATTGATATCATCACACAGATCACAGGACTGCAGGCCGAAGACGTACTGTTCCGACTACTGTAGATATTGTGACTGCGATCTCCGATCAGACTTGAGTTAGTTGACTGAAGTTTATTTTCAATACAACGAGCTTGCTGAGAATGCTAATTCAAGCATCGTTTGATTCGGACCCGTTGAAGTGCCGGAATGGTCTAGGGTTCTGTTAGATGTTCACTCTACCCAAAATACTTGACCGTCTATGGGGCCCCGTCAACAAGGACGACAGAGTTTGCCAAAGCTGATATTTGTACACGGAGCCGGTGTATATCAGACTACCCGACTTCTGATTGTGGTACTTTGGTCAACAGTAATCACTGATAAGACGACGTACCTGGGCTATTTCCCGTAGGATCGACATACAAGTTGAGATCCGCAGTACCATCTCACAGCGTCACACACGCACTTCACACAACCAGGGTGGTAATCACCAGGGAAAGTCGAGATTGTATATCTGCACCTGATGACAATACAAGACAGGTGACGGGGGGATCGAACATAAGATGCATGAGTCATCTACTCCGGCGGAGGGGCGTCGGGTGCTGTATCTTCAGACGTTGAAACTGCAGAGCCACGCGTCTCTGCAAGTTTTTGAAGTTCGGCCATGTAACCATTCAGTTCCTGTGCAAAGATCAGGCACGGACGAGGGGACCATAAGTAGTACTCACAGTGTTATTCGGCTCAAACTGCAGTCCAAGAGATATTGATTCAATGGCTTCTTCGAGCTGTCCGAGCGCTACAAGTGCCTTTGCCTTCCTGAAATGGCCTTTTGGCCAGTTACGGCGAATGGCGATGACGGTCTCTGCGTCAGCTAAGGCGCCGAGATAATCACCAAGCTCTAGCAGTGTCGTGGACCTATTCGAGACAACAGTAGACAGCTCCTCCCGAAACACCGCCGAGCTTTCCCAAGGCGGACGTTGCACTGCAATACTTGCAGCAAGATTGTACTTGGAAAGCGCCTCCTTGCGTTTATTGAGTTTGTAAAGGTTCTGCGTACGGTATGAGCGACGCTGTAAGCTATGCCGAACTCTATGCGTACGTTTCCTTCCTCTTTCGTGTTCGTAACGGCTTGTGACAGCTTCTGCTGGACGACGGTCGGCGGAGGAGGGCAGCGGAGGTTTGGATTGGAGACGAGGATTTTGGAGATACGGTTGAGGGTGGTGAAGTCTAGATTGCACACGTCACACTTTTCGACCTTGTGCTTATTGCAGAACGCGAACGCGTGGCCGGGGCCGCCGACGGCGAGATCGACCGGACGAAATGCGGCGTCGATGCGCGCCTGCATGACCGGGTCGGGCTGCGGCGCGGGCATCATCTGGGGCGGCCGTTGGGGCTGGCCCGGGCCCTGCTGCTGCTGAGGGGGCGGAGGTTGAGCCATGTCTGGATGTATGACTAAGCAACGTAGGTGCTGATATTCGTGGGAAGAACACTTCCTAAACAGGCGATTTATTTGTCAGCAGTTCCCGGCTCATTTTTTCGAGCTGACTTTGGGATGGTTGGCTTTCTTTCCTCTCCCACCATCAGCAACAACCAGCACACATCACATTCGAAAAAAACCGTCCAGTTCAATCCTTTTCTAATATGACCAATGGAATTGTAAACGGTAACGCAAGTCTCGAGACTCAGTTTGGTCAGTTTCACTGCCCACTCGCCGTGCAACCCTCATGCTCTCTATAGCCTCTCTTGGAATCAACGGAGCAAAATCAACATATGTTCCCCCCCACTTGAGAAACTCGCAGCGCGCTGCTTCCACCCCCTCCCCATCTCCATCCGCCAATGGGTACATCCTGTCCTATCTTGTCACAGGCTCCGCAGCTCACCAGCGCTCATTTAGGACCGGCTGGGACGACCCACGCGCATCGCCTCGCAGTGGCTATGAGTCCCTGCGTGGACCCAGTGAAAGTCGTAAACCCAGTGGCTTTGGGAATAATGCCTTCGGCTCCCCCCGCAGTGCGGCTGCAAATGATTGGGCAGGTCGCCCCTCTACCAATGGCTGGTCCTCGAGAGAGAGCCGAGGAGATGGCCCTCCCCGCGAGACGCCTGGTGCCGGTGTTTGGCGCAATGGCGTTCACGTTGTCGGTTCTCGCAACACGCGTCTTGAAAAGGAACTTTTCGGAGATCCTTCCGACTCATCCAAGCAGCATACTGGAATCAATTTTGAAAAGTATGATGATATCCCCGTCGAGGCTACCGGTGCTGGAGTACCCGAACCTGTCGCTGCTTTCACAAACCCACCACTAGATCCCGTTCTGCTCGAAAACATTTCTTTCGCTCATTACACTATGCCGACTCCGGTCCAAAAATACTCCATTCCCATAGTCGCTGCCGATAGAGACTTAATGGCATGCGCTCAGGCGAGTCCCTTCTCCATTGTAGATGCACGTGTTGGCTAACGTGTGACCGAAGACGGGCTCAGGAAAAACTGCTGGTTTCCTCTTTCCCATTCTATCAGCCTCCTTTACTTCAGGGCCTTGTGCCCCACCTGTCGAACCACCCCACATGGCTTACTCACGCACACGTAAAGCTTATCCCACCGCCTTAATCTTGGCCCCTACTCGTGAGCTGGTTAGCCAGATCCACGAAGAGGCCCGTAAATTCGCCTATCGTTCCTGGGTCCGCCCCGCCGTTGTATATGGAGGTGCCGATATCAACCAACAGCTGCGTCAGATCGAGCGCGGTTGTGATCTTCTGAGTGCTACACCTGGACGTCTCGTGGATTTGATCGAGCGTGGTCGTATCAGCTTGGCAAACATCCGCTATCTCGTCCTTGATGAGGCCGATCGTATGCTGGATATGGGTTTTGAACCCCAAATCAGGCGCATCGTGCAAGGCGAAGATATGCCTGGCATCCAGGATCGTCAAACTCTGATGTTCAGTGCGACCTTTCCCCGTGACATTCAAATGCTTGCTAGGGACTTCCTCAAGGACTATATTTTTCTCTCTGTCGGCCGGGTAGGCTCCACCTCAGAAAACATCACGCAGAAAATCGAATACGTTGAAGACCATGACAAGCGCTCAGTCCTGCTTGACCTTCTTGCATCCGAACCTCCCGGTGGTCTAACCCTCGTCTTTGTTGAGACCAAGAGGATGGCTGATATGCTTTCCGATTTCCTCATGGCTAACCACCTTCCCGCCACGTCCATTCATGGTGATCGCTCTCAACGCGAGCGTGAAATGGCTTTGCAAACATTCCGCACTGGGCGGACTCCTATCCTGGTCGCTACAGCTGTCGCTGCCCGTGGTCTTGATATCCCCAACGTTACCCACGTCATCAATTATGATCTGCCCTCTGACATCGACGATTATGTGCACCGCATTGGTCGCACTGGTCGTGCAGGCAACACGGGTGTATCTACCGCATTCTTCAACCGTGGCAACAAGAACATTGTTAAGGACCTGATGGAATTACTCCGAGAAGCTAATCAAGAAATTCCTCCATGGTTGGAATCCGTGGTCCAGGAGACAACCTTTGGTAGCGGCTACCGAGGTCGTGGCCGTGGAGGTGGCAGAGGTCGTGGAAGTAACCGCGACTACCGCCAATCAAGCGGCGCATACGGTGGCGGCGGAGGGTACGGTGGATATGGTGGTAGGGGAGGATATGGAGGCGGACCTTCCTATGGTGGTTATGGTGGAGGCGGAAATAACTATGGTAATGGCGGTTCCAGCTGGTGGTGAAAAAGAAACCATTGCAAGATTCAACGCGAGCATCGACGTTCACTTTTCCCGACGTTCCCTTTTCCTTCAAGCGCAGTCCTTCAAGTATTTTATTATCAATCCGGTCTCACATGAAAACCTCACTTAATAGACCGGTCTCTCACCTCGTCTTCGCTGTCTGTTTCTCGCTGTCTCTCAATCGCTCGGACTTTTGCGCTGCTCTTTCGAATGGATCTGTCTCGTTGCACCTGCTCACTATGAAGACTATACGGCCTATCTTATCCCGTCTGTGTTTCTACTGTCCTCGGCGCGTCTGTGTCTCTCTATCTCCTCCACTTTACATCCTACCACGCGCCACCATCACCTCGTTCCTGTCTTCCACATTATAGATAGACGTAAACGGCGGGCCGTAGACCATGAGCAGTTTCACATCCTACACTTAGTGTCAGTCTTCCGTTTCGCGATACCCCATCATTTATTGGCATTGCGACGCGCAAGTCGGACATTATTTTGATATCCCTCCATAGCATCACGAGACACTTAACTGTTAGAGCATCGCATATCCTGTACCGTACTCTTTTTTATTCCACGGCAACACTGCTAGACTTGTAAGAGTCCAGAACATGGCATCTGCTCTTTTTGTGCCAGTGCCACTCATCTCACGGCTAGTGACCACGCCCTGTCGGCTACACGTCAGCTCGTGTTTCTTTACCAGCTTGTTCCCAGCGGACGGATCAGACGACGCTGTAAAAACATCCATCTAGAGCTTGCAACTCGGATGCATTTCCAAGGCTCCTCACCCACTTTCGATGCACCTGAATTTCCGCTGTTGAGGAGGCTCAAACCGTTGCCTAAATGCAGACGCACGTCCGACGTTGTTGCACAGGTCTCTGAACCGGGCCACCTCATTCAGCCCATGGCCGACCTTCTTGGTGGTGCAGAATCACTCGCAGAGGAGCTCATTGCGCGTGCTGACTCCCTTTCATCTCGAATGGCCTTGCAGTCCTATTATGCCTCCGTGCTCGGCGACGGCGATATCACACGGGACATCGAGGGCAAGATCCCTGATGGGAATCTCTCTGGATCTTCATCTCAGACCTTTGATCTGAGCACTGTCTACCAGCGATTCGCCGAGGGGCTGGGATCGGGAAAGCAGGACGAGGATCACAGCGAAGGTGATTGCACCGACCATCTACACCAGCCGGGTAATACGAAGAAGAGGAAGGTTCCCGCCAACATGTCTGGGTCTGTGAACGGGAGGGAGGCGAGCCTGCCACTCGGCATGGAAGAAGAAGTGGGCAACAATGTGCTTTCGATGGGAAGGACGGATCAAGATCTCAATACTCTCGTCGCTCCACCCTCCTCGGTGGCACAGCTACAGAGGAGAGGCAAGATCAGTCCGTCCACCCTCGCTGGCCTGCGGCACAAAGAGCTACTCAAGTACAGAAAACGTCAGCTCGCAACCGTCCTTGGTGCCTTGTCGCTTGGAGATGCGCTTGCGCTTGATCAGGCCCTCTCTACACACCTTCCCTTCGTTAGCACCATGCTTGGCTCCGACCCTATCCCGCAGAAAACACGTCTCTCTCGTCGACAAGGTCCTCGAATGTCTCGTGCTGCAGCGGCGCAGGCATCCGCTCGCAGAGCCACTCAAAAGGGTGTTTCACTCCCGACCGCACAGTTCTCGTTTACGTTTTCCAGTGCAAGTGAGTGGTGGTCTCGTGTTCGATGGTAGAATCTGATCATCTCGGCTTTCATCTCAGCCTCTGATCGCCTCGTTGCAACAAGAGAGGAGGTGCTGGCACTTCGTTCACGCTTCGAAGCCGAGCTCGCGCGACAAGCTGCCAAAGCCGCGAAGGCCGCAGAAGCGAAGCAGGCAGCCCTGGCTGTCAGCAGAGCATCTCGGTCGAAACAGTCGGGCAAACTCCAGCTCACCTTGCCGAGTGGCGACCAATCGGTGGACCCCTCGGATTTGTCCCCATCAAGGAAGAGCCGCGGGAGCAAGAAGAAAAAGCGTAATGCGCTCGCTATTGCGTCAAACCCACATCACCGTAATAATTACGTTCCTTCCCGCCTTCCTTCTTCGGGACACGTCAACCCTGTCCAGGCCACCTTAAACGCGCAAAACTCACTCGGTCCCCAATCCCTTCGCTTTTTGTCTGCAGAACTCCCCCCTCGTCGACAGAAAAAGGAGACTGTCATCCCCAAAACACAGATAGCCAATCCTGCGGACGAGTGGATTTGCCCGCGGTGCGAGTATTCGTTGTTTTATGGTGACGGGACAGACTACCGCCGAGCGATCCGGGACCGCAAACAGATTCTTCGCAGACGGAGGCGAGCGCAGGAACGTGCTGCGGGCGGGCTCGGTACCACAAAGAATCCTGCCAAGCCGATTTCGGACGAAGAAGATGACGATGACGATAACCAATCGGTCATCGGAAGCGCAGCTGGTATAGGCAAGTCGAATGAGCGGGGAGAGGGGGCAGGACGCAGGACGCCGAAGGAACAGGAACATGTACAATCGGGATAGCATGCGCGCGCGCCCGTTCTGTTTCAGTTGTTCACACACACATGCCATCATTATGAAGGAGTTGCAATTGTCATTATCATATCGACATCTCACATTTTTATCTAATAGACGGAGATTTGGATAGGATGATGCAAGCATGTTGGTTAAATCTGGAAATTTTGGTCGGTGAAGCCGAGAAGTGCTATCTTCGGTTTCTTGATCGTTTCTCAGAGGACGTTTCGATTACAATTACCTTGTGTCGACCGGCTGCTTGTAGTGCGGCCTCCTCGCGAGTTGGGTCAGATGAGCTGGGATGATCAAGGGTGTGGTACTGTTGGAGTTGAGGTACATACGTACTACCACGTCGGCTGGCTTGTTCAATCTGGGAGTAGCGATCAAGTCGTAAATCAGCCTCCGACCCCACTGACACCGTTGACATCTGACAGCGGAATCAAATATTACAAGTTATAGTTTGTGTTCCAACACCCAAGGACTCTCTCGCTTCTTTTCGCCGATCTTTGATGCTGTGCTCATAACCCTCAGTCACCGCTGGAATCCCAGCAGCGCCGAGGCCGTCAACTTGAAGTTGTGCTGTAAAATGTGAGCATCTGATCGTCCTGACTCTGACACAAGCAGGTCCGACTCCGCGCACCCATATGCTGGCATGTCCAATGGTTTCGCAGCCATATCGGCCGCGAGGAGCGGAACCGCCTGCTGTGTCCTTGTTCATCGTTGCGTGCCAAAGTTAATCATTAACTCCCTTCGATGCTGATCCCTTCTCCTACTCATCCTTCATTTCGGATTTATAGTCTAGCCTCGTGTCAACCATCCAGAAACTCCTAACACGGGCGAGCGTTCCGAGTTTGCACACACCTCCTTTGTCCCTGCGATATCGCCACGCATAAAAGCGCGTACGGCCGCCGTGTTTCCAGTAGCCAATTCCACCTCCCCCCCGTTTCATACAGACTACATGTATCACCATCAGCAAACGGGTTCTTCCTATGACTATTCGTCATATCCCAACACTCCATTCGAGTCCACCGCACCCGCTGCCCAGGCTCCGGCGGGTCGCGCCGTACGTTCAAACACGTCTCAGACACAGTCCCCGCAGCAGCAGTCAAGTTTTCAATCGTCGCCTTCGTATGCATCCTCTACCACCTACCCATCGACCTCATACGGTATCCCTTCCACCCACCCCCAACAGTGGCAGCAAGAATCGTGGGCGTCTCAACAATACGCACAGCCTTTTACTTCCCAGTCGATGCAAGCGGAGATGACATATACCTCCACCGCCCCTAGACCAGATGTCCCTCCCCCCGCTTCCACCCCAGATACGCGTAGCTTCCCGCCAAGCAGTCTGCCACCACCACACGAACCCCGCAGGCAGGACAGCGGATATTCGCAATCGCTTCCTGCCTCTTCACACAATTCATCCCCACCGCGGACCAGACGGAAGGAGAAAGACTCTCCGGCCATTGCCCCCGCAGTCGCCACAGCTTCTGGTCCTGATTTCGTCAAGGTAGTCACATATCACACTCTCAGACATGCTTTAGCCGACAGTTCATTTTCCCCAGATGCAGGATTCCTATCGGCTTATCATGGATAACGCAAATAATATGATGGCGGGCGGAACGTTCACCGCCTCTCGGACGCCACCGGTCGAAAACATAGACCGCATGTTGCAGTCCGCGAACTTTGGCATGCAGGTGCTTCAATCCACAATCGCGCAATCAAGCCCCGATGTTCGGGTGATGGCAGGTGTTGGTGACAAGGACGCACCAGCGCCAAAACGGCAGGTAAATTGGTGCCGCGGACCGCAATTTACCATGTGTAAGATTGTTTTGATTAATTTTCTTTTTGCTTGGCACACAGAAGGGAGATGAACATGCACAAGAGGGTCAAACATGTCTCGGATGCAACGCGACATCAACGCCTGAATGGCGTCGTGGGCCACTCGGTAAGCACTATAGTCATCTTATCCCCGGACGCATGTGTGTTGACGGTAAAAACAAAGGTCCGAGGACGCTGTGCAATGCCTGCGGCCTCGTGTATGCCAAACTTGTACGTCACAGGGGATCTTCACATGAACTTGTACTCTCTGACATTTGTCTTTTTTTCTTCCTAATTTTGTAGTTGAAGAAAAGGGCACGAGGAGAGGCACGCTCGCGTGCGGGCGATAATGGGGGCCAGAGCTCCCAACAGCCCGCCGACGAATCAAATGCGCTTTCCAGCGGGGGAAGCGAAGACGAAGGCTCTTATGGCTCGCAGGAACGTCGAAGCGATTTTGGCGACCATGGGAGGAGAGGATAGCATTCTTTCCGTAAAGATCGCGCGTTCTCATGCGCCATGTGGAAACCGGCCTCCAATGGTGATTATGGATTCAACTTCCTTGTAGTAACGTGCATCGTCGAGGAGAGATGGGCCGCATGGACGTCGATTCCAGTCACCCTTACTTAATTACAAAAAATGACACACGAATCTGATAGAATGTATAGAGCAGGCTTCGGTGGCGAAAACGACGCTTGTGAAACTTCCACATTTACATTTCAACAATTCAACAACTCCATCTCTTTCAAAGTTTATCGGGGCGATCTCCGCAGGATCAGGCACCTTAACAAAAGCCATGCTCCGGCGTGATAACCGCGCGGCTTACTAGGAAAGTGTTATGATATCAGAAAGTTAACCTTGAAAACATACCACATGGCATACGTAAGATGTTCAATTTGGCGGTGGCAAAGACCCTGTCGCTGCCTCGTGACGGATGCCTTTGATAGACAGAGGGCGGTGGGGCACCTGAAAAGGCATATCAAGAATGTGACTGACGGATGGGTGATGGTGTTCGAAAAGGGGTGCAGTAACCTATGGACAAAGTTAGGTTGCGAATAGGGCAAAACTGTCGAGAACGTCATAACCCTGATTATTTAAACGCCTAAATGACCAAGGGCCCCAGGGATTTGAAGGACCTGCTCTGGGCATCAAGGACGCGCTGATGCCAATTAATTCGGCACCCAGGTGACCCAATGAAAATGGATAGAATATATCCAAATTCCGGTCTGTTCTGATTCACTACCGCTGTGCATGGTCCTTCCCTGCTCGTTCCTGAGCGGCACACGTCCCCACACGCAGAAGTAACGAGTCAGTCTACTTCATTTCGTAGACATACGGTGGCGTCGCAGACCCGGACACTTTCAGCAGAGCACAAGGTTTAAAGTGCAGTCTTACGCACCTTATGGATGGCGGTTTTTCGCCTGCTAGCGGCCAAGAAACGGCGCGGCGTGCTGTGCGCAACAAGCGAGAGCAGACACGTATTGCGTTTTGCCCTGTTGGATCAGTTATGAATGCCGTGTACACACAAGGGGCAGCCACACGCAACGATCGAGTGGAGTTCGATCCCGCTCCGCCATCCAACCACCATCGCACATGTATGCACCTTGGAGAACTTCTAGAAGTCCGTATATCCCGGCAATTCAATATCCGCTCAGTCGAGATTCTAGCGCTCCACTTGGACAGTCGGAAACGGACGGGGGCACTGCATCCTCTTCGAGTAGTTTGTTACCGATGTGCGTATTTGGGAGGCCGCAATGCGGTTGCCATCGGATTGGCCGATTTTTTTTATTTGGCAACTGGAACCAAAGTGCATCGTATCGGGACATGGGCGACGTCGTAGAATGATGCATGTGTCAAGTGTCCAGGCTGCGTCCCATACCGGCAAGAGAAATGCCACGAAGCCTTGGAGCCTCAGGGCACCAGCTATGAATGACCATGAATGGGAGTGAAGGTGAAGGAGGCTATCCTAGGAGAATGAAAAACTCTCGTGCAGCCCGTGCCAGACCGCAAGTGAGGTGCGTGCAAACAGCAACCACCTTGCAGGCCTGTCGACGCGCTCTTATTTTCCACTCTTCCGATAGCCCTGCGGTTTCCACGTTACGTTACCCACTATTTTTTTCCCTTCATGCCACCGGGAGGACGAGGAACTTCCTTAATGAGCCATTGAGGAGTTAACCTCAGGCTGGAGATATGGTGTATGCGCGCAGAGGGTCGGCAACCTGTTGTCGTAAGGGACCCTAATGTCACGCAGGCCTGGTCACGGTTTGATTCGGCATTCGGCGCTCAGCGCTCAGGTCGGGGTTGACGCCCGAGCAGACAGCGAGTAATCGAGTGCTGCATTATGTCGCTTGCCCACCGCTTCAGAGAGGAACTGAGGTTCAGCCAAGGTCTAAGGAGTTGTTCTAACTAGACCGACTGAAGCGAACCCTACCGTGATACAGAAATATCCATGGCAGCGGATTGATCAAGATCCACTGGCAGGCGTGCGTGGCTCCGACGATGTCACGTCCGGCGATAACGGTAGCGTGAGCTAAGTGGGAACGATGTCCAAGCGTTGCTTGAAGCCATTCAGCGTTGACAGTCGAAGTTCATCTCCTAGCATATTGGACGGCTATTGGTTCGTGGATTGAAATCCAATACATAAAATCATCCGATGGGAATCCTCATTTGGCAGTTTCAAATCGGGGAAGAAGCTGCTTCTGAGAGTCCAGACTGACTTGCAGCTATAAGGCACCCGGATGCAGTAATGTCGTACGTAGCTAATTTATCATCATAAAAAATCTTTCTTGAGAACTCCTGATTCGATCCCTGAGGCTGTTGACTCACTCGTGGGGCACTCACTGGTAGTCCCCTATACGACATTTGATACTGCGCACGCTCCATCCTGGATAGTAGGTACTTGAGTTTACGTCGGACTCTCGAATGCCATCCAGTATCGCTGGGCCACCGTAGGAGGAAAAAAAAGCTCGAGATCGAGTCCTGAACTGTGACAATGCACAAAGCCAGTATGATTAGAGGCATGTACGCGACATATCTCTAAACCTCTTCAATTTTATTGTCTTCATCCTCGGAGTCTTCATGCTCTACTGAAGTGGTCATCGAGTCAACTCGATCGACGGCAGTCTCGGGTCCCTCTGCGCCCTTGATGAGTTGCACCAAACGCTCGATGTGTTCTGACACCTTGACCACGCGCCATTCAAGAGCTGTCTCACCGCATAGAAGAACACGGCGTACCTTGTCGACCGTCTCCTCTAAATGTGCAGCGCGGATGATTTCATACACCCCGTTAGATCGCAAGAAATCGCGACCCCAGCGTGTAGTGCATAACATGAGAAGCGTCTCGACATGAGTCAAGCGCAGTACTGAATCTGGCTCCCTCTTCTTAGTGGGAGGCAGAAACTGTAAAGCCGCGGGTAGTTTTTCCTGGTCCTGGGAGGCGGGTAGTGAGGAGGAGTAATATGTACATAGGCGGGACGAGGTCTCACCTCAAGTTCCAGTTCTTCCGGACCAGCCAGCGGAAGTAAAATGTATGGGAGTGCATCGATGCCTCGCGCAACCGCTGTGGACGGCAGCACAGCGACATCATCCGTATCGGGTGACAATATAGCCTGATGTGCAAGGACATGAAAAGCGCAGTTCCTCATGACGTGACGAAATCCCGTTAGCTAGATCAAGGGCTGATAGCTCAACTCACTCACTTTATTGTATAAGCCACGCCACCTCTCCGAATTATATCTTTATGGTCAGTAAATGGCACGAGCTTAGAGAGTGGATATTCGAGTACACTCTCAGGCTTCATTGCATCACCAGGTATCGCAGTTACAAAGAAGAGCCTTCCTGCAGGTAACTGCAATGACGCAAGGGCTATGTGAGACAGTGGTGGCACAGGAAATGAACACACTCGCAATCACTTACTGCGCTGATATTGGCGAAAACGCTAGATAAAAAGTGAAGATCTCCTTTTCGTATTCGCTCTGAGTCTGGATTTAAATCCTGGGATGCTCCTTGGACAAACGCATCGACAAGTAGCGGCAACGCATGAACCTGTTGTGGGCATATCGAAGGGTACGGCACAGGGGCAGAACACGTGGCAGACCTTGATTGTGTCGGATGGTATGGAATAGGGCTGGTTGTTGAGGTTAACGGGACAACCTGGATCTGCAGAGATAACAAAGCAACACATGCGGCAGATGAACTGGTGAGATTTGATAAAAGCATCGATGCCAGATCCGCGAGAATTGCATCCGGATTCTGCTAGCAATGATGTGGATCTGCGAAGCCAAAGGAAAGGGGAATGACGAACCAAAACATAGGATACTAGGAATGCGAGGAAGGATGGCTCGCTCAAAAAAGGGACCAGAAGCGGCGAATCCGAGAGATTCACGAGTGCACGGAAAGCGTCGTGCGCGATGGCCTGTCCTCGGCATCATGGAAATGTTCTGACGGGTGTATGAAAGTTCTAACCAGCTGATCTCGACAAAGCAGCTTCAAATCGTGGATGACATCTGTCTCTCTGGGTTTCTGTAACCCACCTCCCTGGAGTCCTTGAAGGAAGATACTCCTATACGGGGATCCGTTGGGAGTCTGGCCAAGAAGGTTGGACAGCGCTATCTGGCGCGCCGAAGGGTTTCTGTCACTAAGAAATGGTAGTAGCTACTACGACCGTCAGTTCCAATGTGTGGCACTGTTTTATGAGACTGGCCTCCTTGAGTTGGTCTTCCATGATCTCACCGTGCCTCATTATTTTTCTCACGGGTGCTAACACCTTTGATTACGTAACATACATGGATGTGCATCACTGGGTCTGTTGTCCAAGTTAATTAACGCGTCCATCGACCAACCCTGGCGGCGCAGAGTCGCTCACCCCTCGCACTCTACAGGCGTGTCCTGTTTTTCACAGGAGGGTTCAAGGCTTTTGTTTTGTGTAGTTGCAAAGTTTTACATTCACGGCAACAGCGACAACGACTTGGGCGCCGGCATGACGGGCTACAATATCACGCGCTCCGCGGAAGAGCTACTAGACAAGTATGAATCCGATCCACCATCTTTCTCCATCCACCTCTATCCGGAATACTGGACACTAAACAGTGGTCCGAAGTTTCTCTATAACAACCCTGTTGCGGTAAGCCGATATTGCCTCGGCGCTTCTTCGCCACTCAACACGCGTCACTCCCAGTCCTTGTTGGATGACGTACGAGCACACCGCATACCAGTGGACTATCTTGAACTGTTTGACTCGGCCCATGTGCCTTTCTATGACGGTACGTCACAACAGTGAGAACGATCTTGCCCAGACGACTCGAGTTCTTGTCACCAGGCTGCATGTTGGTCGAACTTCTCGACTATCGCCCAAAGAGAGCAAAGGATCCACCGCTGGAGAAACCAGAGAGGAGTCGTGTGACCCTTCACCCCAACGATGAAACCTTATGGGCGGACCTATGCCTGATGAATCAACGAACCGGCTCCAAACTCACGGACCCTCAGGTACTCGAGGTGGAGGCGCAGATATTGGTATGCGTGGTTTATTTGATCCCTGGCAAAACTAACTCGAGTCTTTCAGTTGCACACTTCTCCTCCTCTTTGTCTAAATCCTGATCCTCACCTCACTCGCATTGCCAACCACACGCTTAGAGTATCTACGCCATCTATTCCAGTATCCTTGAAGCGGAAAATTGCTGCGATCACACAAGAGGAGGATGAGTCGGACAAGGCAAGACGTGCCAAGATTGTACAGTACATGAACCCGAGATTGAACCGCTCACACGTCCCGAAGTACGTTGTTTATGAAACACTTTTTGACGACCTGACAGACCAGCGACGTCAGCTACCAAATATTGGACGTTGCGAAACGGATGAGAGAAAAGCGTCAGGCAGAGGTTCAAGCATCGATGGCGAAGGCAATCGCAAACCCACCCAACCGTTCAACCCCTGCGCCCACCAATCAATCTACTGCTGCCCAACCGCCACATACTGCCACCACCCAAGTACCCGCCCCTACTCCACAACCTCCTACCAGTAGCTCGAAGCCGAGACCAATCAAGAAGGAACCCGCGGCAAGTCCATACCCAAACACACCCGAGAACCTGCGATCAACTGCGACTCCCGTTCCCCACCCTGTTGTTAATCAGCTTCAGACTCAGCCGCCGATAAGATCGCCTCCCGTACATGCTCGCTCACCTGCCCCACCGAATACGTCATATCAACAACATCCCGCCGGTACACCGAGGGCTACTAGTTCACCTGCGCAGCGTGGCTATACCCAATCTCCTCGTCCACCCTCATCGCAAGCTCCTCATCCACATTCGTCTCCTCCTGTCCCCGGTTCGCAGCTTCCCACACCTGATCATCGTGCAAATCCTGGTGGAGTACACTTCGTCCAGGTGATACCTGGTGTCCCTCAGTCCAAACCTTCAACACCGCAGCTCGGATATTCAACTCAAGCTCCTCTACTACCCCAGCAAACGGCTACCCAGCCCCATCCCCAACCAGTGCCACAGCCTCCTGCTCCATCACCGCAAACGCAACCTGCACATCCGAATATAAATATGCAATACTACGTTCAACAAAGAATGAGCCAGGCTGCACAAGCTCACGCCCAGGCTCAAACTCAGGGCCAAGTCCAGGGTCAGATGCCAGTGCAAATAGGCCAGGGCACCCAACATCCCGCTATGTTGACCCAATACAACTATGCGCAGTTCCGACCCATGAATGCACCGGGAAATCCGCACCAGCAGGTCGCAACGCATATCCCACAGAATCAGCAGCAGAACGTGGGTACTCAAGGTCAAATCATGGACAGCCAGCAGCAAATGATGGCGCAGTATACTGCATTGTATGGCTATCATGTCGGCTATGGGATGGCAGCTGGTGGCAGGCTGCCGCCTCAATATGCTGCTTGGGCAACCACTGGGATGGGGCGCATGCCTAATAGTCAGGCGGCGGGGATGCAGCCCGGCCATCCACAGATGCCAGTATCCCAAGGGAAGGCTGCGCAGGCGGGTGTACAGGGTCGGTGAGACGAGTTAGATTTCATTGGTACCTTCCCTTTCGTTTGCAGTCGAGATGTACCTTTGAGCTACTATTGTATTCTTATGACTCGCATTCGGCTGCTCAGTGTAGCTACGGTAGCTGATCGGCCGAGATAAGCAAGGTTAGATTCAAATATCAAGCCCTTAGTCGAATTTTGGATGTCTTGGTGATCTTGACTGCCAACCATGTCTGAGCCCATTGGTATGCTCCACTGGGGTCGTCGTCGCAGATCAGGAACCTGATCGTCCTGGATAGCATTGTTGTCCGTCTACGACAAAACTGGACTGATCAAGCTCGCAGAGGGCCTCAGTGCAGCAGGTGTCCGACTCCTCGGTTCGGGAGGCACCGCGAAAAAGATTAGAGAAGTAAACATCGACATCAAGCACGTTCTCTACCCCCATCACCCCCATACATGTTCTAAACGCATATCCCAGGGATGTTTCGAGCATCACCAAGGCACCAGAGATGCTGGGCGGACGCGTCAAGACACTCCATCCTGCCGTCCACGGAGGTAACCGTTCTCTCCCGGCGAGTCGGCCCATGTCTGAGATACCCCTTTGTAAGGCATCCTCGCGCGTGCAATCCCGTCTGACGAGCGCGACCTCGCGGACCAATCCATCTCCAAGATCGCCATCGTCGTCTGCAACCTCTATCCATTTTCTGAGACCATCTCAAAACCTGGCTGCACGCTTGCGGACGCCATCGAAGAGATCGACATCGGGGGCGTCACCCTGCTCAGAGCGGCGGCCAAAAACCATGAGCGGGTGTGCGTATTGTCCGATCCGGCGGATTACGATGTGTTCTTGGACGCTTGGAAAAAGGGCGAGGTGGATCAAGTGCTGCGGAACCGTCTCGCACTTAAAGCGTTCGAGATGACCGCCAAGTATGACGACGCGATCAGCGGCTACTTTAGAAAGGAATACGCCTCGTCTCCAGAAAGTCGCCCGTTGCAGAGAATGGAACTGCGATACGGTGTCAATCCGCATCAGAAGCCGGCGCAGGCGTTCGTGACTGAGGGCGAATTGCCTTTCAAGGGTATGTGACTCGCGTTCTCACCCGACTCGCGATACACGTCTCACGTTCGTTGACGCAGTTTTATGTGGATCGCCTGGGTACATCAACCTCCTGGACGCGCTCAACTCGTATGCATTAGTCAAGGAACTCCAGGAGGCACTGAACCTCCCTGCGGCTGCCTCATTCAAGCATGTCTCACCTGCAGGTGCTGCAGTAGGCATCGAGTTGGACGAGACCGAGAAACAAGTCTATGGAGTTGACGATCTGAAAGAGCCCCTTACGGCACTGGCTTGTGCATACGCCAGGGCACGAGGTCAGTCCCTCGAACGGAAAAGGACAATGTCGCGGATCTGATTGTACGGTGACGTAGGTGCGGATCGGATGTCCTCCTTTGGTGATTTCATTGCCCTTTCCGCGCCATGCGACCTCTCCACTGCCAAGATTATCTCCAGAGAGGTTTCTGATGGTGTGATCGCCCCGGGATACGTACCGGAAGCGCTCGACCTGCTGAAGAAGAAAAAGGCAGGAAAGTACTGTGTCCTCGAGGTGACCCCGCCCCTCCGTCTCTCTCTCCTGCGGCATCACTGATCCTGCAAACAGATGAATCCCACCTACACGCCTCCAGAAGTCGAGACGCGACAAGTATACGGCGTCAGCTTACAACAACGCAGAAACGACGTCAAGATCGATGCAACGCTCTTTTCCAACATTGTCAGCGAAAGCAAGGAGGTACGTAGAACACGTCTCGCATGTCACAGTTTCATTGACGAGCTCGACGGCGACGCCACAGCTTCCTCCTCAAGCTTTGACAGATCTGCTCGTAGCCACCCTCGCACTGAAATACACCCAATCCAACAGCGTTGCGTATGCTAAAAACGGTGCTATCATTGGTCTGGGCGCGGGTCAACAGTCTCGCATCCACTGCACCCGGCTCGCGGGAGGCAAAGCCGACCTGTGGTGGCTTCGCTACCACCCACGCGTCCTCGCGCTCCCGTTCAAGCGGGGCGTCAAACGCGCTGAAAAGGCAAACGCGATCGACCTGTTCGTGAGCGGCGAGGTCCTCGAAGGCGGCGAAAAGCAGCAATGGGAGGATCAGTTCGAGACTGTCCCCGCGACGTTGACCGAGGAGGAGCGCAAGGCGTGGGTAGGCCAGTTGGATGGGGTGGCATGCTCGAGCGACGCGTTCTTCCCCTTTGCTGATAACGTCCATCGGGCGAGGAGGAGCGGTGTGAGGTACCTCGCTGCACCGAGCGGAAGTGTGATGGATGCCGAGTGTATCAAGGCGGCAGACGAACACGGGATCGTGTTCTGTCATACGTCTTTGAGGCTTTTCCACCACTGATCAGGAGGAAGGGTAAAGGAAGTTATATCTATGTATACAAATAGTCGATCCCAGTTTGCTCACGCTCACGAATATACACAAACGTCGTACCCTGTTTCTCCGTTCACGTATATATGCAGCCGACGTTTTCCGCACTCGGATATCGTACAGGTTTAGGGCCAAGATAATGATAAGTTTACAAGTACTGCAAGAAGAGCTTGACCGTCGCCTCGAATGCGCCCTCCTTTCCAGCCTTGACTTCGGGTTTCGTCAGGTCTCCACGAACGGCGAAGCCGTGCACGCAGCCCGCAAAGTACTCCCTCCGGTACAGTGCAGAGACCTGGGAGCCTCCACCGAGAATGGTATCTGCTTCAGCCTGGGCCGCGATGGGGAACATCTGGTCCGTCTCGCAAGAGTTGATCAAGAGGGGGATACCAGTCTCTTTGAACCGCTGTCGAGATGGGTACCATGAGGATCACAGCATATGGATGCGTTAACAACGAAAAAACGACTGACCACGAGATCCTCTGGAACCTTGAGAAGAGACGGGTGTGCTACGGCAGCGACCTTGATAACACTGTCGAACGAGAGATCAAAGGCATAGCGACCTGGTGACGGCGTCGAACGCGTTCTTACGACTGTGAGCCAAACTTTATCCAGACTTACCTCCGAAGCAGTAACCTGTGGCAGCGAATTGTGTCACACCTTGTTCCTTGAGAGCGGTGATGACTTTATCTAGTAGGGGACGGGTCTGCTCTTGCCCATGTTTGGCGAGCCAAGTCTGCAGGTTGAAGTCTCCGGACTGTCCAGGAAGACGAAAACGGTTTGGTGAATGGCTCTGGAATAGGCGTGTGGGAGGATAAACTCACGTTCAGCGCATCGGGTGGGAGGGCATCACCGTTAAAGTAGTCGATGGCGAAGACCTGTGTGAAGTGAGGTTGAAAGATGGTCATCGCTCATAAACGGACGTCGTCTACCTTGAACCCGTTTCTGGCAAAGTCGTCCGCAAGCAACTACCATTCATCACACGCCAGCGTTCAAGACTGTGGGTCGAGATGGGAAAGGATATGACACACACCTGAGCATTGATAAGCTCGATACCAAAGACGTCGGGCAAGTAGAGGATCGCCTTGTCCTTGGGATAATCCCCAGCGGGTGTCGCGACGTAGGTCTTGACGCCGTTGATGTCCTCGACTTTGCCTGTAGTGAAAGCAGCGCGAGATCGAATGCCGTGAACGTGTATTTTGGATGGTATGCATACCTTCGGGGGTACCCTCGTGGCGAACGCCTGCAATCGTGGGATCAGATCTCACCGATCAACGGCTGATCGCTTGATCGACGCGCATCATGTCGTACCTGAGATACACTTGTTGCAGAGAGACATATTGAAGGTGGGTCGGATGTCCAGCCTGGGTGTGGTGAAGGTGCTTATATACGTATTTCGTGGAAAGATCTGTTTTAGACACCGGGTGAACCTGGGTGAACTTGCCGATCTGGCATCTGCCATGCCAAGCGATGGGTAACTCCGTTCACCAATTCGCTGCCAGTCCCAGCATGACAGCGACCTGTGTCGCATTTTGGACAATCTGCATGCTACGTAGATCCAAGCCGCGTCCCAAGATATCGTCGTTTCGTGAACACGCATAGTGGGGCGGTGTCGATAAGATGAGCGCTTTTCGATGGGTGGGTATTTCTAGCAGAGCAGTTGTATCCATGTGAACGTCGTCCGTCAGCATCTTACTAACTCGCCTTACGAAGCAAGCTACGTACCACCTACTTAGTCATATGGCAATGAGAACTCCTGACCAATGTCGGATCAAATAGAGACATACTAGTATGAATTTGACTTCAGTCTTGCGCCCTCGAGATCAACATTGATAGCTGTGTCTGCCAGAGCTACCCTGATGTGGCATAAAAAAATCACATTGAAGGTGATGTAAAAAAGTTATTGCTAAATTTGCTCAGCAATTGCAAGCCCGTCTAGAAGCAGCTGGAAGTTCGGAATGTTTGTTTGAGGATGTTGAATCTTGAAGGTGCTGACTAACGATGTTAACGTCACTCCCATTCAACACATCCGTGAAGTCGGGGTTACAGCACTGCCCAGGACTGTATCACTCACACCATAGACCGTGAACATCTTAACTCAGGTGGAAAATGCACGTATTGCATACGATATGTGAAAGGCCACTCCGTTCTTTCTAGGTTGCGTACTGCTGGCCAGAGCAGGAGGAATGGTACTCGAATGAACAAACACCATTGGTTACTTCACCCAGTTCCGTTGGGTTTAGCATCGAGGAACGTGTAGTATCATTATGAGTATCTAGTGATACAACATGCTAAGTGCCTGAAGCCCGGTGTCTGTAAGCTATTACCAACGACGCAGCCTGAATGCTAGTCCAACATTGAATCACAGAACATGCACGATAAGGAAATCTACAGGAATGAGGAGGGGAAGTGACAACGAAATGGCCGACAGGACGACGAATGTGCGATACAACATATCTGCAGGGTGGGCTCCCGTTGGTCTGTGGCCATGCGTACCCTGACAAGACGGGCGATTGTCTGCACTACTGCTCGATTAGACCCTTGGAATGGCTTGGGAGTCAGTTGGTGTCCAGAATACCGAATCTATCTATGCAGGATTTTGGTATGAGTGAGGATCGTTCGATGGTATTCGAGCAACCTCACTTCCAAGGTCTGCGTAACAGTCCCCGCCCTGTCTGCTTTTACCATGAGCAACCTACGAGCAAGGAGGATATCCAAGAGGGTCTTGAGAAAGAAATAGTAATCGAGTTACTGGACAGAACCCTGTGCTGTGCTGAGGAGCTAGGACACTTACATTCGTGTAGATTCGACCCTGGGATGTACCGAAAATGGTGTACAGAGTCGTATCCGGGAAAACGACAAACGTGATTAGAGCACCCAAGGAGAAGACATCAGCGAAGAGACCTGTCTGGATGGCACCGCGGATAAATCGGTTCAGAATCGTGTCTGTTTTGTGGAAACCAGTTCGCGAACGGCTGAGGACAATGATCAAGGTAACTAGTAATCGTTACAGTAAATATGTGCCTTCATGTTTTAAGTTGGAATAAATGAGCGCACTGGTTATAAACGTGTCCACAGCGACTTGCGTAGACAACCACGAGATCAAGAGTGGGGAAACTCTGGAGAGCTCAGAAATACTAAATGACTTGGATCAATCTAATGTAGTATACCAGGCGTGAAACATACACTTTAATTGTCCAACCTACAATACTGCAAGCCATACCCAGGATAAACGAGGGGATCGCCAGCAGGATAATCACGCCATATAAAATCTTGCTTCCCGTCAAACGCCAAATCCTCCAGCACACGAGTTCAACCCGAGATTCAGTTGTAAAGTAGACACTTTTACTTACGTAGACCCTAGATATATCTGCGTCACCAGTGCAGCAAGCGCAATAGCAAGAGGGGTTAGTGGGTATGACCATATAGCCACTTTAAGTACTATTAGGACTAGACTGAAACGGACGGGCGCGATACTCAATTGCATACCTGGTAGAGCTGCTGGATTGTCGTAGTTCCTCACGCTGAAATACACTAAACACAAGTAGAGACGAAGGCAGACAACGGCACGAACGCATAATTCCATGCCATATACACCATGCTACGGAAATGATTGGCTCACTCCACAAGCACGTGGTAGAGGATAAGACTCACGAAGCACTGTGGAACGTATCCAAAACGAACAGGAAGAATACCATGTATCTTGAATTGCCCGTCAGGACTGTACACTCGTGGACCGGTGACCGACCAACCTTATCGCTGGTGGATCATTGAATTCTGAACGAGATATAAGTAACAGTGGGCTCATCTCCGCCGAGTATCTTACTGGTGACATGATATGCTGCAAACTGGTATGTAACAAGCCCATATAAGAAGGTATTGACTTCGTTTGGACGGGTCAGCCAGAGTCCCCGAAGTTGATGTCCACGGTAGATTCAGAAATACCTACAAAATATGCCCACTAAGAGTGTACCTGTTATTCAATGCCGTCAATTGATCCATTCTATCGAATACCCGTTGGACGCACCAAGAGTTGTGTCATACAAGCCCATTCCGAGTTCTGGGTTGGGTAAGAGTATTTAGCGAGGGATACGAAGTAGGGGATGCACCAATTCCGTTCGATTCATGATATATTCACAAGGGCCCTGACGGCCAGAGTATGAAAGAAGGCCACCTACCACACGCCATGGCCAGTGGCCAGTGGCCCATGCCATGAAGAGCCACAAAGTTGGTGATCGGCGGTGTAGCGAAGCACGAGCGGAAAGCGTGGTCTTCGGACGGTAAGCAGCACGTGTCCTCTTCTCCCTGCTTGCTCGTCCGCGGACGCAGTGGTTCCGCCACGCCTCTCGTCGCACTCCCAGTCCTCAAACTGCCAGTTTTCGGTGCCGAGCTGCCCTTCTCCATCGCGGAGTCCTGAGCATGCCAGCAGACCCGCCGCAAGGGTCTTTGAGTCACTGCGAGGCGGTCCCACCCGCTCTCCAAGTCGCAACTCACGC
>JBBPKJ010000097.1:0-50057 GCA_038089195.1 Brasilioporus rufonigricans | reverse complement strand
GGGCTTGCGTCTGACGGAGACGGTTATGTAGACGGTGCCCATGCCTAAGATTTGTAATGTAGGGCCGTTTTTGGCTATCCCGTTTATAGTATTGTTCGTTGGGGTGAATGTGGTGAACGCGGATCGTTCGGTGCAGATGTGTGATGTTGAGCCGCCGTCCAGTATCCAGCGGGATTTGGGGAGTGGTGTGCTTTTGCTGGTGAGGTATGAGAGCTCTGAGTCGGAGCAGGGGGTGTGCTCCTGCTCACTTTTGTCGTCTGAATCGGCCTTGGCCTGGTTGGCCTGGTTGCCACGTCTCTGGGTCTGCTTGCCCTTGTTTCCTGTGTCGTCCTTCTTGTCCTTGCCCTTTTGTTTGTTGTACATCGGTCCACCCTTCGAGTAGCAGTTGTCAGTGTGGTGGCCGGAGATATTGCAGTTGGTGCAGAAGGGTTGTCCGGGTATTGGTACGCGGCTGTGTCGGGGGCTGCTGTTTTTGGATCTTCGGTTATTGGTAGCGTTGAGGGCTGCAGATGGGCCTGATTGGGTTGTGTGTATGCCGTATTCGTCCCTAATCCGTCGTTCTACTTCTGTTGACATGTATCGTTCGGGTAGTGCAGCAAATACGTAGTTCCATGTTGGTGGCATGGATATGCAGAGAAAACAGGTGAATAACTCATCTGCAATGTCGTGGTTCATTAGGATTAGATCCCGCCTGTATCCCTTCATTTTCACGATATGTGTGGTGATGTCGTCGCCGTCTGTATATCTGGTGGTGATGAGTGATGTGATGGTCATGGTCCAGTCTGTTGCCGTCGTTCTGGCATATAGGTGTTGTGCCTCATCCCACATCTCTGCAGCAGATTGGAGGTGGCCTATTTGAGTGGCGGTCTCCTCGTTCATCGTTGCTGTCAGTACAGAGCAGACGAATATATTTGCCTTGGCCCAGTGTATGTTCTGGGTTCGGGCGCCCGGTTTGGTTGGTCCTGGTGGTTGGAAGTCAGTGTTCAAGTATGGGTGGAGCAAGGCGGTTTGCAGTGCTCGTTGTACTGCTGTGGACCAGGTGATGTAGTTTGTTCCGTTGAGTCTAGGTTTGACTTGAGTAAGGTGGATGAACTTCGACGTATTGATGGATTTCTTCAGCGTGAAGTGGGTCTCGTCCTCGTCTGAGGTTGGTTCATCGATGGTGACGAGGATGGATGGTTGAGGTGATGGTGAGCGAGAGTTGGTACGTGAGGGGGGCAGCGGGATGCCTGCAGCCTGGTTGGGCATGAATTGGGCTGGGTGTAGGATACCGATGGTGCCTTGTGGGTGGCCCGTGTGGCCTCGTGATGTGTGTCGGAACATGGTTTAGTTCCTGGACATGGGTGGCTCTGCTGGATGCCTGGGTCTGTGTTGAGGAGTGGATATTCTGAATAACCTGTGCTATGCAGGACTCATAACCTGTTAGAGACCGGGTGAGCTAGAGCGTAGGGACGGTAAGTCCTCCAGTTGTATGATAGTAGACTCATATATTATGTACCTAGAGCGTAGGGACGGTAAGTCCTAGGTACATCAGTATGTGAGGTAACGACAGTGGGTGCGGATGCAGCTTACCTCCAGTCGTATGATAGTAGACTGGAGGGAAGGTGCGATGTGGTGTAATGTGTAGTGAACGAGCGGTGTCCATATATGGTAGTTAAGTGAGTGTAGGGCGAAAAGTGGTAGTTATGTACGATACGACGGGCTGATCTCCAACACTTTTCACTACAGCAGATGATCCTGGACTCGTATATTGGGATGGCATGGTGGGTCATAGTGGCAAAAACGGATGTTGCTTATATTGTGGTGTTCAAGGACGATGCAAAAACCTTGCTAACCACTATTATCCTGCCCTTTTATGTCCATGCAATGTTATTTCAGAAGGGAACCATCACCCCGACATTGACGTCTGCAATCTTCCGCCTGGTGGTTCTTCTGATTATGCAAATAATCTCACTACTATTGCTTCTGTACAGAATCAAACCCAGTGGGACAGGACAAAGACTGAAACTGGCCTAATGAAACCTCCACTGATTCTTGGACTCCATCCCACCCGATCACTTGGCATTCCCTTGTGTATGACCACAGATATCATGCACCTTGCAGGAAATCTATTAGATCTTCTTCTCCATCTTTGGCGTGGTACAATGGATGCTTCTGGCGATGATGACAAGTCTACATGGGAATGGGCAGTGCTTAGAAATAATAATGTCTGGATATCTCATGGTCGAGATGTTGAGGTTGCTGGCCAGTCTCTCCCTGGTTCATTTGATCGCAAACCTTGGAACATTGCAGAGAAGTTGAACACCCAATACAAGACCTGGGAGTTTTAGCTTTATACATTTGGATGTGCACCCATTCTTCTCTATAATCTACTTCCTGATCCCTTCTGGAGGCATTACTGCATGTTGGTATGTGGATTTCAAATAATGTGTCAGCATTCCTTGACCCATCAGCAACTCTGTGATGCCCATGCCCTTCTCTGTACCTGGGAACATGATTTTGAGCTTCTTTACTATGCACTTCATCATGACCGGCTTCACTTTGTTCACCCTGCTGTCTACCAAGTTGCTCATCTGGTCCCTGAGGCACTGCAAAAGGGCCCCCCTATTTGTTATGCTCAATGGGCCATGGAGTGTACCATTGGCAACTTAGGTCAAGAGATTCGCCAACCATTAAGACCTTATGCAAATCTCGCTCGTGAAGGTGTACAACGTTGCCAGGTCAATGCACTTTGCTCACTTATTCCTGAGCTTGATGACCCACCAAAGGGACTTTCTTATGGTTCAGTTGATCTTGGGGATGGGTATGCATTGCTCTGCAAACGTTCAAAACTTGCCTCCTATCCAGATGACACAGCAGCACCAGCACTTTGCTCCTATGTACCTGCTGACCAGCAGTTGCCTTGGATTAGCAAATGGGCAAGGGTCCTGTTACCCAATGGACAAGTTGCATGGTCTGCATGGCGTGAGGTGCTAAGATCTGATCTACACATATCTTGCAATGTAAAGGTAGGTATTCACTTGATTGCCATATAGTATGTATGCACAGTATGCTCAAATTATCTAGTTTCAACTTGACAACCAAGTCCGAGTAGGTGAAGTCCAGTACTTCACCCAACTGGCAGTTCGTCATGGAGAAGATTGGATATTCCGCAATCTTGCAATCCTTAAGATTTACTCAGAGCCTGATCTTGACTTACTCAGGCTCTCATCACAAGTACTTGCTGCATCTTGTCCACTCAATCAAATTCTTGCTTGTGATATTAAGCAGATCTATAGTGTAGTTGCAATGATTCCATGGCAACTAACATTACCATCAGGTGAAGAGGGGGAATTTTATTGTATGATGGAAAAACCAGGGCTTGATATCTCAGATCTAGGCATTCCTTATTCCATATATTCAGAGCATGCAGATGATGATGATGATGCAGGTGATGATGATGTTGAATAGTTCTGAGGCTTTCTTCATACTTAGAGTCCTTGTCTATTATCCCTTTGCATGATTTACTTGCCAATATGTGTTACATTTGCCAGATTGGATGCAATGCTATGACATTGTTACAGGTTGATTTCCTTGTAATCCATACCCCTTCTGGCTGCTCTAGAAATCCAACCATCAATCCAACAGAGTATGTTTTACAGAGAACATAGGTAGTTTAGAAGTCATACTACAAACTATCAACTAAGAGTCTAGAGTAATTTTTTGTCTTTCATGTTGTAGGGGCCTCCAAATGGGTATGGGTTATAACAGAGTCAACTATAGATGTGTCAATTCAGGGGGCTTGCCAGATTAAGCCTTTTGGATCTTCCTGGTCGGAGTTACAACTTTGAATTAACTATATGGATTGTATCTTGCTCTATACCCTATACCCTACACCCTTCCACACTCCCCTGTTATAATGGATTGCAACTATGACTTCAGTGGGAGCTATGGCTTCACATCCAATGGCTTTTCAAGTGGACATGTTCAGAGATCAGACACTTTTAGTAATACCCCCTTAATGCCTCCTGTGAGCCAACCATTGGTTGGTGGTGTCGGCTATTATGGAAACGTAAGCTTAATCTTGGCTGGATTTCCCATCAGTTACATATATATCCACAGGAGCTACAGATACTGAGACAGCAAGTCACCAATCTCTCAAATCAGTTGGCCAGAGTAACAGCTGAACATAATGCATATTGGTAAGCTTATATATTCTCAGTGTGCTAACTAGAATCTTTCTATTTGCTAGTTCCATGAATGAGAAATTATTGGCATCGATATCCCAAACACCTGATCACAGTGCCAGCACAGCTAATCTTGCTGAAACCCAACAAAGGTATCCTGGACTCTGCTTTTGGACTACAGAAGACTTCAACAAGTGGAAGGAGTCTGCTGAAGCCCATGCAGATCCACGTGGCAGGCTTGCTTACCTGGAAGATGGCCAAGGAGGCATAGTTAGCAACCAGACGCTGAAGGAGATATGTAAGAAAGTCCAAGAGGGCTGGGCTGAGCTTGTCGACAAGAAGACAGCACCAAAGAGTTGGGGGCAAGCTACTGTGTTTGCCAAAAATATTGTTTATGGTAATGTCTACAAAGCCTTCCCCTATCTTTTTGCCAAGAATGACTGGAAGTTGGAGAGCCTTTGTTTGCTGGACTACCCTGGTTGGGTACGTAACAATTTAGATGATAAGGGCAACTAGCGCTGCAAGACCGAGCCAACTGAAGAAACTTTATCCACAAATGCTGACACTAGAAAGAAGCGAAGACATCGAGGGGAATTACAGCAAGCAGAGAAGCGTATTAAAGGTAAATTTCATTGCTACTGGATGATCATACTAAGAGAGCTTCTTACAGATGACATGGAAGGGGCCACAACTCCTTCAGCATCATTCTCAGCAGCCCTCAATTTATATGAGCCCAAATCACCAATTGCATTTTCTAGCTCTCCAAGCCTAGGTCCTCTTATACTCAGCCCTTCTACTTCACCTATTGAAGAAGCACCACCTATAGTCCAAATCCCCTCAGTCAGGATGGCAGCCAATGCTCCCATGATCCAAAATGACAACTTGAATCCATCATCTCCCACCAATATCTCTTCTGTTGCCATGACACCCACCATAGAGTGTATGCATAATCTCCATTGATATCCATTACCTACAGATCCCTCACTGCTTTCAATAGCAATTCCAAGCCCCCCTTCTCTTCCAATATTTATAACCAAATCAATGACAACCCCAACACCTGCCACTTTGGGAACCTTATCTAATCCTGTCATGATCCTGACCAAGTCCGACACTCATTCAAGTCCATCGCCTACTTCAACAGCTGGAGAAGTGGACCTGGAGTCCTCAGCGCCTCCAGATGTTAGTGTTGGAATTTGAGATCATGTGACCTCAGGGACCAACGTCCCCCATGTGCCTGGCAAGGTACTGTAATAGGAAAATATGACCATGCCAGGATTTGAACCCAGGACCTCCTGGTATATATCCAGATGCTCTACCACTGAGCTACCTGGCCTTGAGTACTCAAGGATGTATCAAGTATTAGTGGAGATTATACTTTCAACAGTTAGTAATGAGTTGAAAGATAATGGGGCTAACATACCAATAGGCAGTGCTGATGGGGTGACAAGTAATAAAGGAGTTAACAGCGAGATTGCTGTGGTTGTAAATCCAATGCAAGTGTATGGTTGTATCCAGATAGTGTGCTAACAAGCAGTTCTAGGGCTAGTTTGAGCAAGAATCTTGTCAAACTTGCTGTCCCTCAGCTAGCACCTATACCAACCCCAGTTATTGTCAAGACAAATGATGGTGATGGTGGACAACAGGGTGGTGGATCAAGCAACAGTTCAAGCCAGAAGATGTGTCTGACTAAGAGCAAGACTGCATAGTAAGTGAAGACGCCATCTAGAAAAAAATACTGACAAGTGCACGCAGTAATCTTTGTACATGGCGTTGGCTAGCTCAAGCCACTAAAACATCAAACTCAAGAGATGCTTACTGAAAGTATTGGAATGAGGAACTCAGTAACGAGCAATGTGAGGTATGTAAATCAATTTCCCTTCGTTCATTTATACTATCTTAATCTCTTTTAGTCCTACAAAGCCGAGACCAAGGATTTGGTGAGTGAAGAATATATATGCTAATAATGTGCTGATCATATCATAGATCGAGAGAGGTGCATGGCCCAAAGGCAACATCTTATCCCAAGGAACACTCTATTAGTCGAACTCACCCATGTACTGCTCAATTTTTCAATGTCACCTGTACCTTTTGTCAAGTTCATCAATACTTTTCGTGGTTCTCTGTATTTCAACAGCTCTTCCTTGAGAACTGTATTGTTCACTGATCCTGTTGCTCTTCCACATTCTTAGCTATACTCAACAACTACTATTCTATGCAAGTACTGATACTACTCATTCACTTGCACAATTTCGAATCATCCATCACACTGTAGTTCAAGTTTTTGTCGCTTTGGCCTTCTGCATTTCCTGTCACTCACTTGGCCTTCTTGCCATATGTTTTCGGGTTTCTTCTTTGCATTATAGTTGCCATTTGTAGCATCCTGTACCTGAAGGTGGAACACCAGGTTAATACTATTATCATTTTGGTGCATATGCAAGCAGATTAGATCAGGAGAGCTCAGCAGATATAAGCATATATGAGCCGGTGAAGTCATTACATAGGGTGAACAAAAGAATACACTATATGTCATGAAATGATTGCTTATGTCGAGCGATTGAAAATCACGCAGTATCAGCTGTTGACATACAAAAACACTCATTACATTCCCATCTTATTAGAGAAATATGCTACAACATGCTTGTACATGTACGCGCTTAGAAATCATCTACAGACATACCCAAACATACTCGACCATAGCCAGTTTTCACCGGGGATGCAAGACTGTCAGTAGTGAACGGTCCACAGCTGGCAAATTCCGGGAATCATGGTCAGTTTTCCCACGCCTTAAGGAGGCGTGCAAGACCACAAAACGGCAGACAAACGAGTGTGTGACTGACTCTTTTGCTTGTTCGTAGCGAACAGCACAAGACCTTGGTTTCCTGTACCCTAGAGATTTTGAAGGTGGTCATACATGTCAGAAAGTTGGATACACTATTTAGCTGTTATCGCAAGTGGATCGGTAGTTTTCCCCTCAACCAACACCCTAGTCCTTTCATGCTGCCATGTCGGTTCGGATTGTGGGTACGATAATCTTGGGACGGGGCACGTCTTGCTCCTCAGAAGTCGTCTTCCGTGCATTCAATCTAGGGTAGAAGGGAGGAATAAGTGTTCAGTCGCAGGCCGAGTCGAAGTATGGAGGAAGGAAGTGACGGTCATCTTTGAAAAAAGAAACGAAAGAGACTCACACCGCGAGCATAGAGTTTACGTACACTGTGGCGTCATACGACAACAGGACACGAAGGAAACGGATCAAGCAGATAGTCATCAGCACTTTTAGGATGAACATAGAGTGAGGAATGGAGAGGCACTAACGTTGCGGCAGGAGGTCGCCAGGGATGGGCTCCATAGGGGTGTTTCGGAAAGCGTACTACATCGTTGCATACTATGAGCATATGGAACCTGAATTACCACATTCGGCAAGAGACTCACAGAAATTGCGAGGAGCATCGCTGTTATACTAAAATCCACATCAATCCAGGGAATTCTACGATAGGAATAACAAGGCATGCTCAACGTCTTACCATGTCAAGAGCCCCATCTGCACGAAGATGACCACCATGCGCTGCATTCGGTTTCCAGACCTGGGAGGAGGGCATCGTTAAGGTTCAGTGCATGTGGTTCGACCTCTTGTGAAGGGTCACGTACCTCTTGACTCCAGTGCGAGACTCACGGAGGTAAAAAATCATCGATCCAGAGACGATAATGTCACATATAGCGGTGGCGATAGTGCTCGAGGCTGGGAGATACTAGAACGAACCCAGAGTGACGATACCCCCTTTCTAGTCTGATGAATACGTACTGGTTTGGAGAATAGCACCTCGAAATTACTACTGGAAAACCTGATCCGTCCACATCAGACCAGTGACGACAGGTGGCGTGTAAATCGTAAACGCACACGATAACCGAACATACTATCGGCGTCAATAATGGAACGGCATGAGCTCTCGATGGATATCCCGGATCTGAAAGTGACGTACTCGCTCCAAAGACTACCACGAATGAGATATGAAAAGAGATTGAAAGCAAGTGACTTACTAAGTTGGGTTCCAGCGAAAGTCGCCTAGCATTTGCAGTAGTTGCTGGAATCTACTGGAAGAGCCAATAAGAAAGCTAGTACGTACCGCCAAACCAGTGACTATCCAATTCCTGCCACTAACTGTAAAACCATGTGAAGGAAGAAGTAAAGGACAGTTGCACGACGGACCTATCCATACTCTGTAGCAGTAGAACCTATATTCATAGATGAGTCTTTAAACCTGAGTCCGTCAGGAAGCTCACATTTCTACGCAAAACGCGATCAGTGACTTTGAAATGTCAGATGTGTTTCACTTCTAAATAGTAAAGGATGTCATACTGATGTCAAGGTAATAACCTGGACAGGCCACAGGATCAGATAATGAAGCAAGTAAGTAAACAGTTCACTTACTGGTGATTCCCTGTATCAAGCGTTCAAGTGCTAAAGTGGTCATGAAAGTCTCTTGGATAAGGAGCTCACCATTCAGTCAGATATGGACAAGAGTACAATGAACGTTCACGACAGGCTATCAACTGCCGCCATGTCGCTCCGGCTAGCGCTGCCGTGTTCAGAATACCAAGAGTGCTGAGATATGAGTCAGTGGAACCCAGACTCATAAAATGAGGGCAGATAGTCACAAGATACTCCATACCTACCGAGTCGATCCGATCAATCAGCACCCGGTCCGATTACGAGTCCGAAACAATACTCACTACAATCTTCTGTAATCTACGATCATTTGGAAACCACCGGAAGTAGGCATAGCCTTGAGCCAAGCATATCCCTGTTAACCTATTAAGAACAACCGGGTTTGAGAACTGTCCTGCATCCAAACAGTGGTACTAACATCCCATTCCCCATGAGACCTGTTTGGTAGTTGCAGTGGGACCAACATTGTTAGCATGAATTAGGAGGTCTGTCTCGTTGGACTTGCCTATAAACGATGGGCGCAACGATAGTGCGGAGGCCATCCAGGAAGCAGAACGTAAGGAGAGATTCGTTGTATAGAGGCACGGGTTATGAGCTGCTGCCGGGAGGCACCACCTGAGTGTATGTAATAAGCGTACAGTCGACCCCGTCACCATCCAGCGTTAATCTCGGTCCACAGTGGGTCGGAGTTAGAGATCAGGGTCAGGTTTTCGTTTGAAACATAGGGAAAAACCCCACCTAGATTATACGACAGTTTCTTGTCGTATTTTTGTCTCCGACTTCAACTCAAGATTGAGACGTAGTGTGCCCTGGAACCTGGGAATGAGATCAAACCCATACCTTGGCATAACTCATACCCTCTGAAAACACATATCCCATGATGATGGCCTCCCGCGGGAAGTATGACAGAGTCGACTATAGTTAGCTAAATGAATGTAAGTATCCCTTCGATCACGCCGCTGTCACTTTGAAACAGGTCCGATCGCAAAACCGCGCGTTGCCGAGATTGTACCAGGCACCACTGGCAGGCCCCTAGCTCGTTGCTATAACACTGATACAGGATTGATTTGTCTCTTGAGCCGCCTCTATGACATATGCATGCGAGAGTTGCTCCTGAAGTCGTGCCAAGTTTCGTCGTCACGACGCATCATGACTGCACCAGCACATGATTCTGGCAATAGGATACTGGACACAGGGTGCAATTCTACCTCGAATCCCACTCTCGAGCATCTATCGCTCAGATCCTGCCATTTAAGTTTAGAATGTCTCGTCTGGTCCCAATGAAAGTGTGATACCTAAATCTTACACTCGAACATTCTTCTTTTCTCAGATTGTACTTCCTACATCACCTGCGTATGCCATGAATTGCGCGGCACGAAGTCCACGCAGAAGATGTCCCACTCACCTTCAAGCGCGGATGATGGGTTCCTAGAAGTAATAATACGTGTAAAAGTCGGTCGGAACGCTGTTGTTGTAGAGATTGTAGCACGTGTTCGGCTCCGTAATCTCCACGGGATTGATGACCAGACAGCTATTCAAGCAAGTGTACAGCTGAATGCTGTAGCCACTCGGGTTGTACCAGTAGATCGACTGGAAACCCATGTCGTTTGGCGCGGCTTGTGAGACGTCATCGTTGACGTTGGAGGTCTCGACGACCTCGCACGTGCCCGTGCGGTCTGGAGAACTGCAGAAGATGACGGCGTCGGAGGGATACTGGACAGCAGGAGTGCCAGTGGTAGGCGAACCGCTTTATAGGGATCTGCGGATGGAGACTGAGTGAGGATCCCATGCGCAACAAAGAGTGCGGCAAGGAATGGAATGGTAGCAGTATGGCGCATGAGGCGAGGGAGGGATGAACCTAGGCATTAATCAGAACCCAGGGTCTGAGCGAGGTGTGGTTATATATGATACGGTTTGTAGACCAACATACAAAGAATCCCATCTCCGTGTACACCTAGACGGCGTTCACTACGAACAGTGGGTAAGCTTGATGCCAAGTGTACTAGCACGGTCGAAAGTCCTATGAAGATTGAGAGTACAGAAGAATTCAACGGATGTGTTACATATAACAGCACACTGGCACGATGCATCCCTGAGTAAAATGGAAGGAGCAAGTAGGCATACGAGCAGACAAAAATAAGGGAGAAGCCGATGAGTTGATGAATGTCCAATCTAACTACCTCCCACTACTGGTCGTTTATAGTTTTCACGTTCCAAGAGAGTAGAGAAGGTATGAAGCGGAGGGAAACCATTTGAGAAACTTACCTCTTACTGGAGTTTGGTGGGTGCACACGCACGAGCGTGAGGTTACAGACAAGCTAGTTGATATATAGCGTACATTCCTGCAACTTCCGAATACTACATAGGGTAGGTGGAAGCGTGACCAGAGATATCTATGTGTCTATATCAGTGATATCCCAGTTCAGATATAATAATGCGAATGGAACCATGACGAATAGGTAGTTGTGAAAGAGTCATTGACCAGATCCTGAGGAGAGACCGTTGAATGAAACCATTATTAATTCTCAGCATCAGACCTCTTCCGCGTCCAAGTGTCCATTCATAATCCAATACCGCCAAATACTTTCTCCCATATGAGCCTTGCGGCTTCTTTCCTTTCCCGTATAGCACCACCACTTCCGAGCACGGACTTGTTCTCGATGGCACGACGGGAAATGTATGGCATCACCTACAATACAATTGATTTATGTACAATTCTTCAAAGTGCGGGAAAGAGATGTTACCCACCTCAACCAGTGCACCATATGGAACGTACTTGATGACGCACGGCGTGGTACTCTGTATACGACCAACGAGATAATTAGTGAGCGAATCCGACATGCCTGCAAAAGAAGAATGTGAGATCGACAGCAAAGAAATGATATGGGTTAGTATGTACCGTACAACTGGGCAAAAGTAACCCTCTCCGCGACTTCAGACGAAATAGTCACAGTTCCTTGAAGATTTGCGTCGGAACTTGCAACGCGTTCATGCGCCAAACCGTTGTTAACCAACTTCCCAAGTATCAACTCAGATGATACCCAGTTGTGAGTGCCAAAAAGGACACCAATACGTGGTGCACGACCTGCAGACCTCACATCATCGGTGACGGCTTGTACAAGAAAGGATGCACATTCGTTGTAGCAGGCATCTGTGTCCGACTTAGAGGGGTGAACCGGCGGGTATGGGTCTGGGGATATTGAGATGGTGCTCGATGTGCCCGAAAAAGCTGATGCAGAATGCGCGGCAAGCTCATGTGGGTGATACGCACCCCTCACGAGTTTAACACCAAGTGCATAGTTGTTCTGCCGTGCGAGTGCAAAAGAACGTGCGAGATGCTGAGGTGTTCTGACATTATTAGATAGTCAGTTGCAGCAAGGATACGGCTGAAAGGAAACAAAAACCGACCTTCGCAGATAAGCCTGATATGTCACATAAACAACTGGTTGCAGTTCAACCCCTTGAGCGTTACTGGGTCCAGAAGCGAATCTACTTATCAGGCCATGACGATCAGGAAGCTTGTTAAAGCGCTCCATCAATGCGTGTCCAAAAGCGTCGATGGCAGATTGATACCAACTATTTGCCATGTGAGCATTCCAACATGCCAAGAGAAGTTCAAAATACCTGTGCTCTGCGTCAAGGATGATTCGGACGTTTCGATCCTTGGCACGTGTGCATATCCTAATCAAGTCGTGGTAGAGTTCTCTGAGATCTTCCACATCTTGTGCTGTCAATGGCGAGCCATCGGGGACCCGGCCACGAAGAACGGTGAGGTCCGAGGACTCGGGGGTGCCAGGATAAGGAACCGGTGGACTCAACGCGGGTCGGGTACGCGTTAAATGGAGAGACAGGTTGCGCAGCGCATCCGCATTAGGGAGGAGAGCCGTCTACACCAATGCATCAACATACGAGATACGCCGTAGAAACGACAGGACTACCCACCAGTTTGATGGCGACCCAGGTCCGCCTACCAGCTACTTCTGGTGTCCCGAATCCATCTTCGAACTCAGCGGCCTCGTCGATGCTCCTGATCATCTCTGCAACGATGCGTTTATGGACGGGTTCTTTCGGCTTCCCAGAACTTGGACCTTCGTCATTATGATGTGTGGCACAGGCAGCCTCGTGCTCGTCGACTTCTACGCTGTACGCGAACAAAGTGCCCTTATTCTGATTTCGCAACGTCGAGAGCAGGGGAAAGGCTGCACGGGCTGTTTCTCCGCCTACGAACTGGGGCAGGGAGAGTTAGTAGCGAGCACGAACGTCAGGCATAGGATGCATACATGATCGAAGAACGTTCGCCTCACGACGCTCTCCACAACCGTCCCCATGAGGGGAACCTTCAACAGGGTATCGAGTATCTGGGGTGCATGGTCCACAATCGTCTCACACGAAGTAAGTCCGTATACGAAATAGGTGCGAAAGAGGGTCAGAAGAGGTGGCGACACGTCGTACTCAGGTCGATCCGTGGTCTCGGCCAGCTTGAATGGAGGCGAGGGACATGACTTGGCGTCGCAGTATAAAGCAAGCACTGCGCCTCCAGAAACGGCAGATGCGAGTAGGAGAGTCGTTCGGACAGGGTGTCTGGTGCGTGTCCGAGGTGGTGGAGGTATGGAATACAATCTCTGTGCGGTGCATCTGCCACCAGACGTATTTAGGAAACGAAGAACAAGTGGCGTTCGTCGTATGGAGTACATCGTCCTCGTGAACTGTCAATGTTGCGTTGAAGTTCTGCTTTCGCGCCGGAGCTAGACTCTGTGAAACACGTCTCTCGACTATTCGGATTTGAGTAAGTGAACGACTCGCTATAAGGTCCAGCCCTCCCAAGGTCCTTCCGAATAGTGGCCGCCGAGTTCATGTCAAAATACGTCACATAAGTAACCGGTAAACCGGTGCATAGCATTTCCTACCCAGCCGACTACGCATACTTAAACGTTTTTTCAACAAGTCTTTCTGAGACCGCTCGGATCATCAATACATCACTGACCGACCAACTCCCTGAACTCGAGTCCCCACTGTTCATTCCTCTTCACGTCGTCCACGAATGCCTCAAACTTTTGGGTTCCGCCCGTGGCCGACGCCCCAGCGGCACTGCCGATTGCTACGACTTTGATCAGTGCGGCGACTGCACGCATCGTGCTCCTCCTGAGTTCCGCTGCGCGCTCCAAGTCTTGTTTGACGGTGTCCTTGGTGACGGGTGCACCCCGCATGGTCGTTTCCAGTGCAGGCGTCAACTCATCCAAGTGGGCGATGAGAAGTGGAGTGCACAGTGTTAGTGAAGAAAGACGGGAGATAAGCAGATGCGATAGCACTTTGATTTCGTCCGATGGATCTCTGAGTGCTGGAAGGAGGTAAGTGAGATACGTCGGAAGATCAAGTTTATGGAGGCACGTGTCCAGCTGTTTGGGATGCAAATAAGTCACCAAGACGAGTGAGTGGTGGCATTGAGCTTACCAATGTATAGAGGGTCTCCCAGGCCGTCTTGCGTGCGTCAAGTCCATCGTCGACTTTATGTGCCCATGGACCCATCTGCACAGTCCGAATAAGTTCGGGGTTGACTTTGGTCTCCGAGTAGAGGGTAGGAAGAAGCGTCGGGAGGTGATCTCGAATAAGGTGCGGCTTCCCCCGTGCAGCAGAGTTCAGAGCGGATAGCGCGAGACGACGGACGGTCTGCATGGAGACATTAACCGTGCTCAGAAAGCTCGGACGAGGAATCACGCACTAAATCAGTGTCCTTCATCAAACTCAAGAAGTCCATGATCAATGGTGCGAGAAGTTCGTCATACGAGGGGGAGCTTTCAGCGAATGTATATCGAATTGCTGATACAACTGTGGCGCGGACGGCTGGATTCTCGTCGCGTATACCTGCATGGAGTTGGGGGAGGTAACGCGATGGATGTGTGGTTGTCAGTTTGCCCATGCATGCCGCAGCAACATTTCGTGTCGATTCCTCCGAATCGGAAGTAGAATTGTGGAATAGAGGAGTCCAAATAGCGTCTGCAACAGGCTCCAATTGTCCGTGAGAGCAATGCGTTACCACCTGTGAAGAATGATATCTTCAGCGAAAGTTCAACTCGGGGAGTGTATCTGTAACCGACTTCTTTGAGGGCGTGGAGAGATAGTAGTCTCTTTGATGGGTCCTGCTGCGCAACTTTGAGGATGGCAGGGAGGAACAAGTGTAAGTTCCCAATCGCGATATTTCCTGATTTCTCGAGTTAGCGTAAGACCCTGGATTTGCAATAACGTTGCACTTACCAGCTGCGAACGCAGCCGCAGTCCTGATCTCTTCCTCCTCTGCAGAAAAGTGGTCGATAGCATTATCGAACACATCGTGTTGGATAGACATATCGCTAAGAGGTCTGAGTTGACGCGCACTTCAGATAACACAGATATTTACATAAAACGACCCAGCTCTCCCAAGATTAATAAACTGAGAACAACAACTGATGACTTGGCTTTTGATGATTTCTATTCGTTCAGGTGTTCGGATGGTCGCGAGCGAGACACAGTAAAGAACCATACCTTGACAACTTTCGAATACTCTGCAATCGTCCCGGCGGCAACGCCTTGAGCACTCCTGACGACCTGCCCGATGCATTTTGCGACGTTGGTTAGACTTGCCTCCATCTTTGGAGAGTTTTCAACACTAGTGACAAGGTTCGGAACCACGTGTGTTGCAATTTGCCTATCTGCCTGAACCAGGGCCGAGAAGAATGCAAGCAAAGAGTCCAAAGCGGAGCCGGAAACGAGAGGTGAATGGGCGATCTGATAAATATCAGTTAGCAACTCTTTCTCGACTTCAGGGAACGTAATCGAGGGTGACAATTCTAGGAGGAGAGCGAGAATAGAAAGTGCTTGCGAAAGTAGAGAGATATCTGAAGTTCCGACGTATATCTTGATCTGAGGGATAAGGGAAGGTGGAAGATCGGCAGGTATTCCAGATTGATATCTATCAAATGTGTTTGTCGAGCGGTCGGGAAGGCATAAAGAGAAATTTACCTTTTTAACAATGTATCCAATGCAGTAAAAACCTCTGGTTTTCCACCCCTCCCACTCTTCTTTAGTAGGACCATGATCCATTCCAGACAAGAATTCACCCATTGGTCACCAATGTCCACGTCTCGAGCAACCTTGGTAACGACCTTGACCGCACCAGCAGTACTACCAGTGGTGCGACATATCGCATGCCACTCCTTTCCACCTTTGGACCTCATCATATCGGTGGCGCATATCCATAGGTCAGCCGTGCAGTCCTCTGCACAACTGCGCACCTCCGCATCCGTATCAGGCGTGCTGAGTCGCTGCAGGGCGTCCCCGTAGACCCGTTCCGGCCATTCGTTGTTCTTCACGGGTCGTGTGGCATTTAGAAGCGCAGAGAAGACACGGAATGCCTCAGATGCGACTCGGGGGTGGCGCTCCCGGAGAGACTTGAGAACGACGGACGTAAGTGTTGGTAACGACGGGTTAAATACCGCAGGTGCATGCGTCGAGAGGAAGACAGCAAGGAACGAGAGACATGTCAGGTGTAGTGTCGATGTTGTCGTAGTTGGTGGCTGGGAGAGGATGCTTTTCGACGTTGCCACGATTTGTCCAACCTGGCTGGATAGCGAGCCGGGAAGAACACCAAGGAGGGCGTACAGCAGCCGGAAACCGGCTTGTACAGTAGCCGGCGAGGTCTTCTGCGGTTTGAGCTGACCGAGTAGCGCCTTTGACAACGCAGGAACCTGCGATCTTAGAAGTGTGTGTGGAGTTTCCTCGACGTCCATCCGTTCTTCGCTATCACGCTTCCTTTTTCCACGTACGGTAGAGTCTCCTTCCAAACTTTGCGGCAGGCCACCATACATACTTGTTTGATTCAGGAGTGTGACATAGACCGCCCATACCTCGAGGCGGACTGTCTCTTCTCTGTCGCTAAATCGTGATATCAAGACGGGAGAAACGCTTTTGTATAACGAGACCAGAAGTTCTGGACGAGTGACGATCACGGCTGACAGTAGTTTTGTTGCAGAACGACGAATCTTGTATGAGGTATCTTCGTCATCAGAGTATCTGGAGACAGTCAACATAAGAGACAGGAACCACGAAGCATCGACGAACTGATCAAGCTCCCCATCATCCTCATCCTCATCCTCAGCATCCGCCATTTCCTCATCTTCACCGCCGTCTTCGCCAGCGTAATTCTGCGTGAAAGTCAAGAACCTCTCATGAAGTGAGTTAAACCTCAACTCACCGGGTCATATTTGATGTACTGAATCCCCACTTGTACGATGGAATCCACGAACGGTGCAGCCTCTCCAGGTGACCTCAGCAGTAATGTTTCCAAAGCCTTCGGCGAGTGAGCGAAAACCAGAAGTCCATAGATGCCTATACCCTACCTGCAAACAACCCTCCCTCAGTTCGTCATCATTACGTTTAACTGCTTGTAATAGGCCAGGTACGATGTCTCCCAACGATGATGTCAGCTGTTGCGGCGACTGCCTGAAGATCGCGGCAACGAGGCTGACAGTAGTCCTCTGTTGTTCCGGGTTGGCGCTCGCTACGAGGAAAGGCAAGATGTTATTCTGGAGTAAAGTCGAGAACAACTCTGGTGGAGCGACAGGGACAAACTGAGACAATGCAAATATTGCGCGTTTTCTGACTGCAGGACGTGAATGCGTGAGGAGAGGAGCAATGGCGGTAAGCGGTTGTGGACTCAGAGAAGGATCAACAAAGTGAGCTGGAAAGCGGGTGATAAGGATCGAGAGTGTTGATAAGGTCTCTAGCAATGTCTCCGGAGGGGTGTCTGGCTGGAACAAACGCTTGTCAAAGAAAGATCCCTCAACGGAATTACCTTACATTAGAAACTTGGCCAAGTAGCTTTGGCGTAAGCTTTGCACATGCTTTTCCAGCGATTTTGCCATCCGGGGGCAATTCCGATGTGATTGTCTTCAGAGCTAAAGGGTGGCGTCAAAACCCATCGCCTTGCATATTGTATCAGTGCTGACCAAGCCCTGATATATCACGCAACTCTTCGTCCTTTCCAACTGAATAGTCGATAAGACTGTCCACGACGAGTTCCATCTGGCTCTCTCTGATAATCTTGATGAGTTGCCCGAGACTTGAGTAACGTGAGATGCGATCCTTAACGTGATGAAGCCAACGCTGAGCGCAGATATCAAACACACCATTTGACTGCCTGGTTTTTGACCTCGGAGATCGTATCCTCGACAAGTTTGAGCACCTGGCGAAGAACCTTGTTTTCAGTGGTCTCGTCGCCGAAGAAGCTGTTTGGATCCTGTTTGATCTCGAGCATTAGATCATTCAGTCCCATGAACCTGCGAATTGATTTGGGGTCTTCAGAATCTATGAGTCTGACGCGTCTAGGGATTGATCGCGAACCTGAAGTCCTGGTCGGTAGATTGCATCTAGAATCCCGATAGCAATGAGCTGTGCGTGCGCGCACGATAGAACGATTATTACCTTTTCCACCAAACTGTTCATTAGGTATGTTTTCGTCATTTCGAAGAAAGATGGCCTGGTGAAGGATGCGGACGAGCCTGAGCGAGGCGTAGACAGGAGTTGAAACCGTCCTTTCAGCAAGTACAGCCACCGCTTCTGACCTAAGTTAGCTCAATCCACGCCATCCTTGCTAGTTCACATTTTGTTTCAATCTGAACTCGCCCACTATCCAGCGTGCATAATGCTGTCGACGAGTATGAGCTGGCATTGAACGATTCAAATCGGAGATTGGCCATACTAGTATTCTCGTCGACCGACAGTCCAGAAATGAGACATCCAAATACAAGTCGTCCAGGCTCGAAGATGTGACCTAACCCTTCAAATTCTCTAGCACAAGGAACATTTACTGTCATCAGTTCCGCAGGTGAGCCTAGCCTGGTAACAAGCCATCACTCTCGGTTTGAACGTTCCTTCCAGCGAGTCGCAGTCCCTAGTAAAGCAGGAGTATATTCTTGTGCTTGGGATTACCCTTAACAAGGCACATGATATAATTCAACCTGTTGATCCCGCACTACCATGGCTGCAATTCCTCACGGGCTCAAGTACCCGACTAGTCCATGAAGAGCTCGCTAAATATATGGCGCAGGAAATCGTTCGACTGCAAGGTATAGACTCTGCACCACCGTGTTCTAATTGAGACTTTGGATAGGACTTTGGATAACTTTCCCTTCGTCATCTGATGTTCTCGACAGATCTTTTGGTATATACCACACTCCAAGAGGTCTGCGAGCTATTTACCCAGGATTTTCGGTCCTGAAAGCACAGAACAACTTTGACGATCTAGCCTTTTCTTTGGAAACCTGTTCGAAGCTATTTCATTGTGAAGCGGAAACCCAAAATGATATTTGCCCAATTTGTATTATTATGCGATGTTGGATACAATCCGATAATGCCAAGGTGCGTGCAAGCGTTTGAATATCGATACAAATGAGTGAGGACAGCGCAGTGAAGTCCGCAGATGAATTAATAAGCAAGAAAAAAAATCTAAGAGACGATTTATTCAAGGTTTGACCTTATTCATCGCTGTCTGATTCTAGCCAGCCAGCTTCCGACAACAATTGGTGAGTGTGTCCAATGTCCGGTTTGATGTCACCGTTCAACGGTGCGAACCACTTGCGAACTCTACACCTTCTTATGAGGAACTCCACACACCAGAACAACCCTTCATTCTGCGACTCTGTCAATAATGATCCACGAGAGACACTGCGTGTTTTTCTTACCGATCTCGTCATTCCTCTCTTGGGCCGACCAACGACCTTGCCTGGATACCATTCACCATCGCTGGCACAGATCCATACGCCTTGCCCACTCTAGAACAATGTTAGCAACACGTTGTATGCCTCAAGGCTCTGGTGCTTACCATGAAGCGATACGGCCACGGCTCGTCTAGTTCGTCTGGGTGAGTTTCCGAGAAAATTTGGTCTGCCCAATCGCCATCATCCCAGGTGGCTAGGTCGACAGAGTGCAACTCAAGTTTAGATTGAGTAGGATGCACCGTCATAGTGTAGTAATTAGCTCCGTTGGCAATTGGATTTTGTTGACCATATGTCGCAGAAGACATGAGAGCAGATTGAGCAGGCTTAAGGGGGTTTGGAATATTGAGCACCTGTGCCAGCGGTGGTTCTTATAAACCGTACGGGTGGATCTGAGTGGACAAGGCACAGCTCACCACACCTCGCGGTCCCTTTGTCCCGTGTATGTGCGGAGATCTAGCCACATACTTCGATAAGAAACAAAACAGAGACACATAGGCCACCCTAAGAATACAATGGTCGTCATTCATATCAAAGCGTGCAACAGACCACGGGTCACCCTGATGCGGCTCGGATGGGGTGACACTGTGGACGAGGGGCAAGCTTTGACCACATAATGCCTATCATTTAACAATATACTAAAAAGGCCGCAGCATGTTCTACAGGATGTGCGAAACTTCCAATGAGGGAGCGGAATGACGTAGATCGAACAACCGAAATCAGTGGTTGCAGTTCCAATGCTGTGTCCAGCGTAACCTAGTATGGAAATGGTGGCATTCCCTCTGTCGGTCCAGTGATTCCATCCTTCTCTGCGCACTCGTCCAAAAATTCAAGAAGGACATCCCGGTACCGCTTACGTCCCTTGTAGAACGCAACGTCCTCAGGCCAACTCCGCACTGCACTTGCCAGGCGTGCCGCAACGCCTTGCTCACGAGCGATTTCTTCCACCTTAAATTGGTACGTGCGTATGCCAAACACGATGGCACCAGTCCGGGGAAGTCGGCGCAAGGTCTGCCTTTCGCTTCGGAGACGGAGCGTCGAAGGGGAAACATACGGGACGTCCCTTGTGCCATGGCCTCGCCCGTGAATAAAGTCATCTTCTGGCCCGTTAAGAGATTCGGACCAACTGAGTTCTTCTGGATCAATATCAGGAAGGGAAGGAGTTTCCTCCGGGTCAATTCCCGCCTGTGAAACCCTCTGTGGGACGACCTGTATGGAATAATTGTTCCTTATCACCGGTTTCTCTAAGGGCAATCGTCGGAAGAAGCGGTTCATACTGAGTTCCAGCTTTTCCTTGACTATGAGTAGACCAACTGTAAGAGGCTGGCAGCGTTTTCAAAAACAAATGATCTTACATTGAGGTACCTCTCCAGAGAGGTGTATTTCGTCTAACGGCATTCCAATTTTGTCGCGCATACGCCAAAATCCTAACCGGAATAAAAGAAAGTCGCCGTTCAGGATAAATCAGGCAACAGAGAATGAGACCTAGACCTGGCACACATATGAGTCCTGCCTGGAAGTAATACTTCCCATCCGTTCCTTGTCCAATACAATAAGCAATGTATACTTTCAATATTGGCCTGTCATGTTACCTTCTATCATTACTGCAATGTCGTCTTGCGTCCTTGTACAAACTGTCAATGATGTCAACAGTTGATAACACACTATCACTCACAAACGATTTATTATCCTAAATGCTTCCTCTCCCATTTCTACGTCGCCCATTGATTCAAGGACTCCGAGATTGTACTTTTCTCCGGTCTCGACGACTTCGATTGTTTTGATTGGCATTCTACCACGCCACGAAAGGGGTATCCCTCCAATACTTGGTGTAGGTGCCGACACTGGGAGACGCGAAATACGGAACGAGGATGGGTACCGTTGAGGCAGATACTCCGAGAGCTCGTAAAGTAACTCTTTCACTGCAACTCAGGTTCAGCAACCACACATGCAGGAAAGTCGTTTACAAAAACCACGAACCTGCCTCAGCTCCACCCGCGACTTTTACGGATTCATCCTCGCGAGCAGGAAGGACGCGTAGGACCGTTTTTCCGCATTGGTCTGCTCGGAAGGTGCGGATTCGTTGATGGTGGGAGAAAGACTCATCGAGTTCCATCCATTCAGACCAAGGCATGGTGCGAATGCCCATCGTTATGCTAAATTGAACATGAGCCACAGAGAATTTCAATAGAAGTGACACGGCTTCGACGTATGTGTCGTTTCCATAGACGATAACCGTGCAGGAATTCAACTTACTGATACTCGCCCCATCTGAAGGGACGGTATGGCACGGGCTTCACCTCGCCTATCGGATGAGGACAAGGTGCTACCTCTGGGTACTCAAAAGCTAGAGGAGTCCAGACTTTGATGTTGGTAATAGATCGGAACCCCAGTTGCAACACATTATTACCCCCGAGACATGCCCTCAACGCGTCAACGCATTACATACCTCCCGCTTCCCGATCCCTGTTTGGGTCCTTCTGTTGTACCGGTTCAATGTCAGAACCGCTTTCGTTCGTTTGTTGTATAGTTCGGCGCCATCTGATCGCTCTATAAGCATAGTAGATTGCAAGTGATTGGAGGACAACTGGGAGTATGACATGAAGAAAGACGGTCTTGCTTCCTTCCCGTGCCTGGCCAATGTTTGGGAGACTCAACATCCATGCATTCATCGTTCAACGTCGAACGACTACAAGCTGGAATGTTATTGACTGGTGAGAGGTTCAATTCCAGTACTAGTAGCTGGTTTCGCACACTGTGTGGGAATTTGTTGGAATACACGAAGATTTAGCACTGTAGGCATGAGGCCTTGAGGAATCGGAATTCTTGGGTACGATGTCATGCGGTCTGAAGGCGGATTCGTTACACAAATATCCAGGTTGTCACTCACACGACGCGGATTACAGAATTTAAGTCAAGTTAGAACGACAAACAGAACGTGAAGACAGTACTTAGAATTTAGTTTGCCATTTGTACAGTAAAAGTACTTGAAATTTTTTTGGGAAAAAATGCACTGGTAAAAACTTTGAATGCAAGCGAGTGTATTGGCACATCTAATATGTTGAATTAAACTATAAGTTTCACCTCGGGCCGCACTCTGGCCTGTACTTATTGTTTTGACAAACAAAAAAAACAACACTTATATTTGAAGTTTGGTTTTACAAATAAAGCAAGGATAAAACTTAAAATTTAAACGGCTGACAGAACTGAGCGCCGCCTTGTGCGATTATCAGGCGCTCAGTTCTGTCAGCCGTTTAAATTTTAAGTTTTATCTGTAAAACTAAACTTCAAATATAAATAAATATTTGTCAAAACAATAAGTACAGGCCAGAGTGCGGCCCGTGAAACTTATAGTTTAATATTGGATGTGCCAATACACTTGCCTACATTCAAAGTTTTTACCAGTGTATTTTTCCCAAAAAAATTTCAAGTACTTTTACTGTACAAATGGCGAACTAAATTCTAAGTACTGTCTTCACGTTTTGTTTGTCGTTCTAACTTGACTTAAATTCTGTAATCCGTGTTGTGTCAGGTACTCCGTGCGACAAACGGTAACAAACCTAAATGATGGGCGCTACTGCTGTAGCACTTGTCGTTCCTCAATTTGAGTGGTCATCGATTCATCAATCATCCTCGCACTGCTCAGCAGGTGGTCACAATCTAGTTCTTTTTCCCCCCATCCATGCCTTGGTAATTCCGGAATACTTTGCTTAGCACGTAATCCTAACATTCTTTCCGCAGGCTACCGGATATTCTCCAGCATGCAATTGCTTTTGAGCGAGTGACCGTAACACCGTATACCTTCGCCACCATATTCCTACCGGGCTACTTTAGCTACTATGCTATGGCTGTACTGGTGCAACTACCTCATACAAAGCTTTATCGAGCCGCACTGCTTCCTGCAGTGTTCTGGTTGGCCATTCGGGTCAACATGTCTTTAGACTTTTCAAGGAATGATCCAGGCTATGTTTATCTCAATCAAGCACTAGCGGTAAACGCCAAGGGTTTGAAAGGATTGCACAGGCTCAAATTCTCCAATTTAGCTTAGCATGTTTACCATTGCCATGCGCAGTACAGCATGGGTGTTCGTGAAACAGCCCTACAGTAGATTGCCGATCTCCAAGCTGCAGAATGGCGAAACCAATGCTCACAACGGAAACACCTCAATCGAGCATGGTGTCCTCGTCCCTTCCGCGTTGTGGAACGCCTGGGACCTCACCGTAAATCTCAGGGGAATTGGATGGAATTGGTCTCGAAGGATGCACATCCCATCGTCGTACTTCCCGGTGGAATCCCGACTGATATTTATTCTCCTTTCTCTCTGTCGACTCAGCCTTTCTATAGTCGCATTCGACACGTTGCGCAGATACGTCTGCTCACTCGGACCTGGCACGTTCGGAACACCAAAAGGCGGTACTATCTTCGATCCATCGTTACATCCAGTACAACGATACATGAAATCATCTACTATCTGCCTACTTTCCGGGATCACTGCGTACACTTGTGTCGAGGCAATTTACCAACTACATGCGATATTATTCACGGTACTATTTCAACAATACCCTTCCCAGTGGCCTCCCCTTTTTGATAATCCTTGGTTGTCAACCTCACTCACCAGTTTTTGGGGACGAAGATGGCACCAACTCTTTCGCGAGTACTTTGTGGCGATAGGGAGCAAGCCCATGGAAAGATATCTTGGTCGGGCTGGGGTCGTCATGGGCGCTTTTACTATTTCAGGTGTTCTACATGACGTCGGAATGCAGGGAATGGGTCGGGGCGCAGACACGGTTGTAGTAGTAGGGTTTTTCCTCATGCATGGCATTGGGATTGTGATGGAATCTGCTTGGAAGCAAGCCACTGGGAGGGGCGTCAGTGGAATCATTGGTTGGTTGTGGGTGGTTTTCTGGTTTTCTCTCTGGGGACAAGTTGTCGTGGATGTCTGGGCAAGGAGAGGCTTAATCGGTGCTGAATTTTGGCCGGAGCCTTATAGACCTACCGCATGGCTCCTGAACTGGATCTCTCGGAAAGATGGGGCTTAGGCGTATATATGATATTGTACTACGCTACCTCAGTACCCAGAAAATTGTGCGGAATGGGTAGTAGAGTGGATTACTGTTACTATAACATCTGTTTGTCAATCTGCACTACGATGATGCCTAGGCGGTCATTCGAGCAACTTTCAATCCAATATCACTGCAGTTGTATCCTTGAAGGTTGTACAGTGACACAGATTGATCCTTATCCTTGTTCTCGAGAACAACTGTCGTGTCCCGGACGTTGGCATCGGGGAGTATGACAGTCAAACAAGCATAAGAACAATCAGGAACACTGCAGAAGACAAAAGAGTCAGTGGCGGAAAGAAGTAGTCCACTAATTCCCACTACAAATAGTAAATGTGAACGTATTTGAACGCTTTCCGGTAGGCCGGCCTCAGGGGTCGACTCGGATAACAACCGCGGTGGCAAACAGAGAAGAACCATAGCGAGAGACACGGAACGCACGCTCTTTGCTCCATAACAGGGCCTGGCAGGGTAAAGCATAACAAGTGCAACCCTATTATTCCTGAGGCTCGGGAGCAGAGCACGAAGTGGAAATGTGGAACAACTGTCATGCTTCAAAGGCATGGATACGCACCCGCTCCGAGGGTGCATCATTGCTGCACTCAGGCCCCAGAGATGTATGATTCAGTGCAAAGGACTCGGATCGCTTGGTGCGGCCGGGAAACTTTGCACACGTTCTAGGTGATCAAACGACTGCCAGTCTCCGTCCCACAGATCAAGTCTTGCCCATAGATGTGGCTATATGTGCTAGATTTGCTTCTTTCGACAGGGGTGTTTCGCGACACACCGTGACAAAGAGGCGAGAGTTGCGGGAGATGGGGAAGTCCACGCGGCGGGCGGACCAGACAGCGTGACGTCATCGACGGCATTATGCGGGCATCATAGCACCTATTGAAGAGTACTTTGCTTGTTCATCTCCTATTGCCTTGTAGCGAATGGAAGATTTCATGGGTCCTACTAGTAAGTAGAAGCAGTCAGTTTGCATTTGACTTGCCAATGAACGTGACCGAGACACCCTGCTGTCGCCGGATCTGCAACAAAGCCTGCTTGCTTATCTCAGCACTCGAAATGATTAGCGTTCGGACGAGGGGAGGAAATGAGTTACTGTATATCGTACGAGTCGTACTACATAGTCCGTAATGACTGCGAGAAAGTAGACGCATGTCAGAATTCTTGTTATATGAGTCCATACCTAGTCCGTTATAGCTGGTCGAGTAGCATCATGGCAATCTCAACGTTGAGTTGTGGACGCATGGCGAGGAATCGTCTTGAAAAGAAAAATTCAGATTGGTGTATAAGGAGGGGGAGCCCCATTGACAGTGTGCCCCGAGGGACCCTTGTACATGGAGGCCTGTGCGAGTGGAAGCGCTGCGTTTGCCGGTCGGCTGGCATCTGAGGCTGGAGGAACCATCACGATTAAGTGGCTCTTAGGGGGCGGAGGGAAAGGAAAGGGATTCTACTGCATTACCCTGTGGATCACTGGATAATACGGACGATGGAGGAGCTGGGGACCGACGCATAGCTATGGCAGGGTCATCTTGGCGCAGAGGACTGAGTACCAGACGAGGAGATGGGCCCTGACGTCACGATCGAGGGAGCTCGCGACGATATGGGCGATACTGGCTCAGCCGGCTCTGATATAATGCGGGTGGCTAGAGATGAAGGCTATTGTTGTTATTGCGAATTACCGTGATATGTGTCGTGTTTGCGAGGAGGGTATCGATGTGTGTGTACGGTCGATGATGCAGACGGTGCAGCGTTCTGGTAACCACTGCGAGTTGATGGAATAAATCGCTTGGGTGGATCTGATGACCGATGCTTGATGTCATCGTGAGGAATATTGTCTGTGTGTCTTCCTTGCCTGAAGACACCGCCGTCGCAGCCACGACAAAGAATATGATCAGCACTACTATAGTGATTTTAGAAATTGTCTGTCATCGTGCTAGAAAATGCTGACCACAGCCAACAATAATACCAGTCATAGTTTGTCGTGAAAATCCATTGTCGTCGTCATGATGCGATAACCAGAGCACAAACGCCAATGCGAGTTAACCCACGGCTCGAGTCTCCCCTTGGTGCATGATGAAACGATGGTCGTGCAGAGACCCGCGACCGCCATCTGTCCTTTAAGTAAAGTAATTTGCTGTAGGCGGCGGGGCAGGATCCCTCACCTCGCCGGGACGGTACATATTTGAGCGGACGATACCCACTGGATGCTGTGTCTAGACCTTCCTTATGGACCGTGAAAGTACTTACTACCGCGGGGACTGTTATTCAAAATTATGTGAACTTCCACAATGAGGCCCGAGGATCGCTTGGGCGATTGGATTTTTCATCGGGGCCCTTCGACGGCTCAGGCTAAGAATGTCTACAACATACGCTTGACCGCGTTAGCTGATGCATTGGCTCTGAGTCAGCGGTGTCATGTGGTCAATTCAGGTTGGTACTGGTCGTAGGTTACCTAGGTGGTCAGCGAAACCAAATCATGAAGTAGACGTGTGAGGGCAGCGAGCTAGGATGTTAACTCTGGTGCTTGACGTCATCGCAGAACAAACTTTAAATTCGAGTGGAACCTGTATGGGCATGCGAATGAGAAACTCAGTCACTAGCATTTGTCAATGACCAACTATATATGGAGGGGAAGGCTGATCCGAGTAAGTAAAATGAAGTATAAAGAATGTGAAGGTAACTTACCTCCAGAGCATGGTGTACAGAAAAGGAAATCTGACAAGTGTAGGTTACTAGGTAGTGTAACGATGGGTTGTTCCCCAGCAGCATTCGTACAGATGACAACTTACGGGTCCCACAAGCTCTAGAGTTTGTGGAAATCCTTTGTTTCGAGAGCGTCGTTTATGTGGATGTAAGGGAGGACATCACTGGTGCCAGACCTCGCGTGGCAACTGAGGCCTAGGAATGGTTTTTTTTTGTTGAGCGACGCCATCTGGCTAATACCAGATCTGAATGATAGAAGCAGTCTGCGCGCGTATTTCTTGCCCTTAAACGACGGAAACAGACCACCATGCGCAACACAAGGTGGCGATCGCATACTTCTGTTTGAAACAATCGATCATCAACTCATCAAGAAAACGAGCACGAGGGAAAGGGAGGTAAAATATATACGTCATTCCGCGTGAGTCATACATAATTCGTTATAACGGAGCGTTCTCTCACTGAGTCGAACACGTCTGACAATTACAGTACATCATCGCGAGAAGGAAATGTATAAAGCCAAGGTCTTAAATGGGTGTATAAGGAGGGGGAGCCTCGCCGACGTTGTTCATCGAGGCTCCCGTATGCATGGGGGATAGTGCAGATGGACGTGCTATGCTCGACGGTGGCTTAGTGTTCGATGCCGGAAGAGAAGTCATGACGGGGATGTTTCGAGGCGGAGCGGTAGCTGGTGGTGGAGGAAGAGGTAACTCTGCTATATTCCTCTGTAGAACACGGGGTGACGTGGGCAATGAAGAAGCAGGGGTGCGAAGCACGGTCGAAACCGGCTCGTCTTGACGCACGGAGGGTCGAAGCGAAGCCGCGGTATTATCAGCCGACGAGATGGGCCTTGACGTGACACTCGAGGGAGCGCGTGGCGATACGGGGGATGGCGGTGCAGCCAGGTTTGGTATTGTGGGGATGGTTGAAGATGAAGGCGAATGCGAGTGCGGATGCGGATAATTATGATACATGTCACTAGCATACCCACGAGGGGGATATTGGGATGTGTGCACAGGTGGAGGGGCGGGCGGAGTAGCTTGATAGTAGGCGGCGGGATAGCCGCTCGGGATTGGTGCACCAAACAGCTTCGCTGGATTTGACGACTGACTGGTCATTCCACCGTAAGGGATCGTATAGCTTGACCGTGTGGCCCTAGCCCGAAGCCGCCGGCGTCGAAGACACACGGCAACCATGATAGAAATGAAAACCAGCACTATTATAGTAACTTCAGATGATTTTTTGACATTGTGTTGGAAGGCACTAACCACCGATAGCAACGGCAATAGTCACTGTTCGTCGCGAAAATACATTATCACAATTAGTTGTCAAGCTCAAACAATAACCGTCAATAAGTAGAAATGCGTATGGATCGAGAGGAACTCACGAATCGCACTGAGCAAACACCACTGGAAGGCACCATGACCACACTACAATTGCGGATGCGATCTGACCCGCACCAATAGCATCTCGTTGGCGCATAACACGATAATGGCGAGGGAGGGTATGCAGCTCTACCTTATGAATAGAATGCGAGTTCGCTAACCTGCTGCGGCGACTGTGGGGAGTGAGTGGGCTCCTCACCTCGCCGTTGACAGTGCGCAGATAATAATACCCACCGGGTGCTGTGCCTGCGCATGCGAGCACTGCCACGTTGATATCCAGGGGTTGTCCTTACAGCTAGCGACTCAGTGTCAAGACGCGTGCCTGCGACATGATTGCGACCGCCTTGGCTCTAGTTCGGAGGTAACCAGTTCAAGCTCTGTCACGAGCGACCACAGAGGACCAGGAGGTCATGGGCCTTCAAGCCTCCTTGCTTCCAGGGAGGAAAACAAGTCATTCCTCGAGACATGTATGGGCGGCGTTTCACAAACCCCGGCGCTCGAGATTGGCGCAATGCCAGGTTTGCATTCAAGTGTAACGTGTGGTGGCGAGTGGAGAAACTCAGGAAGTAGGCTAGTGTGTGTACTCAGATACGGCAACTTTGCCTATGGATCCGAAAAGCTCTGCTGTGAAAATCCTTGGCTCTCGAGATCCACCAGCTTCGCATGGCTGCAGCAGACCACTCAGATGATTCGGGAGAGGGGGCTTTTTTAGTGAGAAAGAATGGCGTTGACCGTGCGTCGTTCAACCCCGGATGGACGTTCTAAATTCAAACATTGTCTTGTTGCGTTTCCGACAGAGTTTGTTGAAGTCCTGCAGCATCGCGCTTTCGACGGTCATGCATACGTTCATTACGAAGGCTCTGATAAACAATTGGACGAGTGGATACCAGGGTCAGAGCTGCGATGCGTGGAACCCGACTCGGACGCATTGCCTTCGGGAACGAACATTGGAAAGCGAAAGAGGGAGGAGTCCACCAGCCGGCGTGGTTCGCCCACCAATTCCACACGAGCAGGTTCCCCGGAGGCGACACCTCTCCCAGATGCCAAACCTGCCACGGCATCTCCCAAGGACTCCACCATGACAGAGGAAGACTTTGACGTCGAACACTATAAACAGACCATGGCCCAGAGAAACTTTGATAAGGTCATCTTTGGACAGTGGCAGATCAAAACTTGGTACGTGTCCATCTCTCGGGAATGACAGGTGGCTACAAAAATGCCTCACATAGGTACTTCTCTCCGTATCCATTGACTGAGTTGGAAGCCGAAGAGAGTAGCCCTGCCCAAGGTCGATCTTCCACTCCGACTCTCAAGACACCAGGCGTCAACCGGCGTCCGCACGCTCGAACCTCTGACCTCCTCGCCGGTGGCCTTACGCGCTCTCAGCTGGCTGGCGAAAAGTCTATCTTGTGGGTCTGCGAACGGTGTTTCAAGTACATGACAGAGGGATCAATATGGGAGTTACACGTTGTGGGCACACCCTGCTTCATTTGACAAGAATGGCACAGCTAATAACTTTCAAGAAAAAATGTGACAGAAGACATCCGCCTGGGAGAAAAGTCTACCAGCGAGGAGCGCACACTATTTGGGAGGTGGACGGAGCCAAGGAAAAAGTGAGTCGACTCAATGATTCATGTTCACCTATGTCGCTCTTATGTGCTTGATATAGCTTTATTGTCAGAATTTGTCGCTTTTTGGAAAACTCTTTATCGATGTCAAGACATTGTTTTTTGACTGCGATAACTGTGAGAGCGTTCTTCTCTCTCGCACTCCAAGCTCAACTTGTCCATAGTTTTCTTTTACATACTAACAGATGCGGATTCGCAACGGGACCATGTGCTAGGGTTTTTCTCCAAGGTTACTTGCCGACGAATAGTCCGTGTACACCTCAGTTGACACGATCGCAGGAAAAGTTTTCTTACGACGACTACAATCTCGCGTGCATAATTGTCTTGCCACCATACCAACGCAAAGGGTATGGAATGCTCATGATAGAGTTTAGTATGTTCCCCTCCACTCATCTTTTTTTATCTTTATTTTTACATTGTCAGGTTACGAGTTGTCTCGCAGAACAGGAAGAGTCGGTACCCCAGAACGACCACTGTCAGACCTAGGGCTGCGCAGTTATCTCACATATTGGGTTGCAACTCTCATACGCTTCTTTCGGTGTGTTCTCAAAGCTGGTCACGAAGTTTCGCCTTTAACCCTAGTATTAGACGTCTCTTGACGGTATTACCTCCTGAATATATCCAAGTGACTACGGACCAATGGATATCCGATATGTCACAACTTCAATCAGGTGAGGACAGCGCGATTCGTAGAAAGCGGCCGAAAGGGTGGGATGGCGAGATCGGCGACGTCCCATCAAGTGGATCAACCCCTCGTCACCTTGATGGTCTGTGCTCGCTCGCTAATGTTATGGCGTTCATCCTGAGCGTTGTCGATAGAAGCGCTCAGTACGCTCCGACGGATCGAGACGACGTCAAATCCTGACGGTAGCGCAACGTCTCATGTAGTAGTTCAATGCACGCTTGCCGATATTGCGCGTGCGACCAACCTTCGGCTCGAGGATGCTGCATTTGCTCTCAACGAGTGTGGGCTTCTTACACATGTGCAGATGGATAACGACGGCACAAGGGAACAGATTGGTGTCACGCGGGAGATGGTTGAGATGGTAGCCAAGGAGCGGCGAGTCAAGGAGATGTGCATGAGCTTGGCGCATGTCTTGTTGTAGGCTCATGTCAGGACCACTACTACGACGTGCTTCTCGGAAGAAGGCCCTTTGGAAACAGAGAAGGCATGTTGTATATAACCGTAAAGCGTAAGATGCATGACATGCATAGGATAAAAGATACACCGGGATGGATTGGGAGACGCCGTTCACTCCTGAGCTGCCTCTTGTTCTACAGCAAGAATCTCCTGACGCTTTTGGGCCAAGCGCTCTGCTCGGCGTTCCCGAGCAGCCTGATTGTACGCCAGTCAGTAAAGTGGCTAAGACTGCCGAAGATAACGGACCTTGTTCTTGACACGACGGGCCTCCATCTGGTCGGTGAGGACCTTTGTGCGGTTCTTCTCGGCCTTGGCCTTGTGGATGTACTCCATAAGTACGCGCTTGTTCTTGAAGACGTTACCCTTTGATTTCTGGTAAAGGGAGTGATAGCTGAGGGGAAACCAGGGCGTGAGATGAAGTCTTCCCCCACGTACGACATGGGGAAGACCTACAGATGTTTATCGATCTTGCCTGCATCCCTGTACTTCCTCAGCAACCGCCGCAAAACTCGCTGTCTCCGCATCCATTGTACTTTGGTGGGCAGACGAGCCTCGGCAGTACCCTTTCGTTTACCGGGACCGGTGTGGCGACCTTTGCGCTTCGCAGCAAGGAGGTCGCGCGTGCGTGCACGAGAGTGTATGACGGTGGGCTTGACGATGACACGGCCCTCCTTGATGAGTTTCTTTACATGCGAGCGAGAGTTGGCATTGGCGATCTCTGCCTGTTCGGCGGGATCAAACCAGATTTTGCGCTTGCCGACACCGGCGACGGCTGCAGCGAGCCGCTTTTGAGTGCGTAAGTTGACCATGGCGGTGTCTGGCAAAGAGTGAGTGCGACGACAGCGAGCACAACGAGGACCGACCTTGATCTTGAGCGTGTCGGTGGGGGCGTCGTGCAAGAGCATCCACAGACCAGTGATGGGGTGTGTTTACGTAAGCAAGCCACAAACCATGTACGGGTATGAACTGTACAGTTGGCGTGCTGAGTCAGCATTGCTCACGACCTCGGTGGTTTTCTCTCGTTGTGGTTTGCATGCGTTGTGTGGCTGCCAACAGGTCAATTTGCGATTCGTTGAGGTATTTTTGCGCCTGTCGCGACCGGCTGCGTCCGGCTGTGTACGGTGGCGCAATACGTAGATTCATTTCACAAATGTATGGTACTTATGTTTCGTGGGCGCGGGCAGGCGAGCTCCCCCACAAGAAGACGAATCACAATAACCCCGCACGATTAACAGTCATGTGCTATGAGGCACGATGACATCAGTGGCGACACCTCGTGTGTGTTGCATGTAGCGTGTACGTTCTGTCGGACGACGTGTAGGGATCTCAGGGAATGAATGAGATGGTGTCTATCTGTCTGAAATTACGCTCATGTATTGGTTGAAGGCACCGTGGTTTGTGGAGATGGATCCTGGCAGTGTCGTAATCGACGTTCAAAGTTGCCGCTTTTGTCCAGCTGGCGTGTGGAGGAACGTTCGAAACGGCTTAGTCATTCCGGACAGCGCTCCGGAGATTTGTTTGATTGTTCACTTTGCCTCGTTCTGCGTTATTTGGACCATCCGATAGTTCAATCGTCTCCTCTCGTCCAACCGCGCAAAATGTCTTTGACGCACTGATCCCATTTCGTTTTATTTTATTTTCTTCTCTTGTAAGGCGCTCTAATTCACTGCCACCTCGACTCGTCCCTTCCCCTCTTCCCCTTGCCATGGCCATGCCAGATGCGATAGATACCCCCCCTTCGCCGTCCGAGTGCGACAGTTCGAGTCGCCCCTCCACTCGTCCCCCAAGTCAGGCCCCAAGCCGGGCCCCAAGCATGTCTGCTGGTGTCTCTGGCAACAAATTAGCTGTTCCCGAGCCACGCGCAGCCCCCTCAAAGGTCAAGCCCCCATCTTCTCCCCACCCCAGCACACGTCCTAGAGCGTCTTCGAACCACTCCGACGGTGGTCAAAAATTTGCCATCAAAGACCTCATCCCCTCCGCCCCCAAGCTGAGTCGCAAGTCTTCAGCCAGGTCGACCGGCAGCAGTAAGAAGTCCGATTCGGACGGCGAACGGAGATCCGTAGCCGGCGAGAGTACTGCCAGCCTAACACAGAAATATGGCGTCTGCCAAAAGGTTGCAATCGGCAAAGGCGCGACCTCTGTCGTTCGACTGGCCCACAAATGGGATAGAACCGAAGAAAAGCTCTACGCTGTCAAGGTACGAATAAACCCACATTTAGCCTCTCTCCGCCGCTCCATTTACCACCTACTCACCCCCCTTCCCAGGAATTCCGTAAAAGACGCAAGAACGAATCAGAGAAGGAATACATCAAGAAGCTCACCGCGGAATTCTGCATTTCCTCCACCTTGCACCATGTCAATATCGTCGAGACTGTGGATTTAGTTCAGGACGAGAATCAGCATTGGTGCGAGGTGATGGAGTTCTGTCCGGGCGGGGATCTCTACGCTGCAATCAAGAAGGGAGGCATGTCACCCAGCGAGGTTGAATGTTGCTTCAAGCAACTCCTCACCGGGGTGTCATACCTGCATAGTCAAGGTGTTGCCCACCGCGACCTCAAGCCAGAAAATCTATTTTTCGACACCAAAGGTCATCTCAAGGTTCGTGGTACTGACATGGATGCGACCATACTTTTTACGTGCGTCCAGATTGGTGATTACGGTGCATCGACCGTGTATCGTCTGCCCTGGGAGGCGACCGTTCACATGTCGACTGGCTTGTGCGGTAGTGAACCATACATCGCCCCTGAACAATTTCTAGGCAAACGTAAGCAACTAGCTGCACTCTCTAGAGAGGTAGCCTGATTCGTGGCTCCCTCCCTTGATTGATAGCGTATGACGCCCGTCTGGTTGACATCTGGGCGTGCGGTGTCGTCTACTACTGCTTGCATTTTCAAGAAATGCCCTGGCGTGTCGCCCAGATGTCGGACCCGCTCTATTCCGCTTATGCCACGGCGTGTACCATTCCCATCAAGGAGAAAGAGAAGGACCCTGTTTATCCTATCACTATCAACAACTTGAGCCCTCGTGCCTGCAGGAACTTGATTCGCAAGATGCTCGAGCCAGATCCATCACATCGGATTGCCATAGAGGAAGTTATGGGTCATCCATGGATACTAGAAATCCAAGTATGTCATGCAGTCGCTAAGCCGACACATGTACATGCGCATGCGATACAACAAGCGCAAGCGCAGTTGAATGCAGTCTAATGCAGGACCTCCTTGTCACGTATCGTAGTCATTGCAGTGCTTGGTCAATATTACCATTCCTTGGTTCTAGTAATGGAGCGCAATATATCGAGTTCTGAAGGCGATGGCCTTGCCAGAGAAAATTGAAACATGTATATGGTGGTATAGAGTAATAGCAAGCTAATTGAACATGGTTCGTCGTTTCGGGTCATGCACCATCGTTCCCTTTGTTTAAGTGGCGAATGAGTGTAAATCAGGGGCGCAGAGTATATGTACTCACCGCTCTCCTTCGTCCATTCTTCATGCCGCTTGATATCTGCCTCGGTTACAGTAGGTCGAGTGCTTTCCAGGCTCTTGACGAAGTCCTGTACTTTGAGTGGTGGTTCGACCAGTTCGTCTGATTCTATCTCAGACCATGGTTTTTCGACTGCCTCTGGATCGCCAGGTGAACACGGCGTCCATTTCACCTTGCCCGATGTAGACGACGGAGGAACAGGCTTGAAGTGAGTGGCAGATATAACTTTGCGCACTGGCTGCATGAGCGCATCACGGACTACTATTGAGATATCGGAGCCAGAGTATCTGGAACGCAAGTTGAGCCAAGCATACAGGAGGGCCAACTCGAAAGAACGTTACCCTTCCGTGCGCTCTGCTAGAATGCGGTAGTCTCTTGCTTCCAATTGACAGGGCGTGGAGCCGATGTGGATTTCGAACATCCGTTTGCGTGCTTCGAGACCAGGAAGGGGTATGTATACTCGCTTTTCAAAACGACGCTTGATGGCGGGGTCGAGTTGCCACGGAATGTTGGTCGCGCCTAGGACCAGGACGCCAGTGTCGTCGTGCCCTACACCGTTCATTTGAACCAAAAACTCTGTTTTTATGCGCCTCGATCCCTCCGATTCGGACTCGTTTCGGGTACCTGCGAGCGAATCTACTTCATCGATGAAGATGATAGCGGGCTTGTTCTCGCGCGCCATCTCGAACAAGTTCTTGACGAGTCTAAGCGGGGGTGAATGTCGGGGAGAAGGAGAGGTTGCGATCGACTCGCCTTTCAGAATCACCTTGCCATTTACTAACGAGATCGCTCGAGCTCACGCTGAAGAACGTGCTTTTGGCTTCGGTGGCGACAGCTTTCGCAAGATACGACTTGCCGGTCCCTGGTGGGCCATACAAAAGGATGCCCCTCCATGGCGTGCGCTTTCCAGTGAAGAGGTGGGGGAATTTGATGGGGAGAATGACTGCTTCCTTCAAAGAAGCCTTGGCGCCCTCGAGGCCGGCGACGTCGTCCCATTTCACGTTGGGTTTCTCGGAAAGAATGGCACCCGAGAGGCCAGCGCGAAGCTTCTTGAGTTCGGGGTCTTGATCATCGTCGCCACCGTCTTTGCCTTTGCCGCCGACTGCACTTGCAGACCCGTTCGCGCTGACAGCCCTGCGCGATCTCTTCTCCTCTTGTGCTTGGATATGTTTCTTCAACGTTTCGGCGCGCGTCAGGTATTCGTCGATCTTCGCCCGGATCAAAACCCTGGACTTTTCGTTCTTTTCGTCTGTAGCAACGTGAGTGGCAGCGAGTCAAATCGACGCGTGGACGCACATTTCTGCGCGAGCATGAAGTAGTCGAGGGAGTTCATGTATTGCTTGTACGACTCGGCGTAGTTCTGCTTGACATCTTCGTCAATGGCGCGCTGCACAATTTCGATGGCTTTCTGACGGATCCGTGAGATGGTTGACGGTGGAGAAATGGGGCTGCTCACATCCAAGTTCGATTGACTGGACATCTCGAAGGAACCGGGTTGCCTCAGCCTGCGGAGGCCGCTCACCGTGACCGCGGTTGACGTAAGCTGCTTGTTCAGCTCGCGAATTTCTGCCAACCGTCAACACAGACCGCGACGATGACCAGCGACAGTGTCGACTCCACCGGACTATCTAGCAGTGATGTTCTCGAACCCGAAATCGCCCGTCCAGGAGGCCTCATGAGGAGCGGTAAGGTGCGATAAATCCACCGTGTACCCTCCACGTGCTCACGAAGCTGTAGCCACACATATTCCGCCAACCTGCCAAGCCTACCGACTCTCCGAGGCCCAGCGGTTCTCTTCTCGGCCTGGATCGACTCGCTAAAGAGAAGAGGGACCTGGCGAATGCAGAAAATGACCCTAGGAAGAGACCTAGGTTGGATAACGATGCTGTTTTCAAAGGTGCGCCCAACTTGAGCGCGTCGCGGTGCGGTGACTCATTCGTGCTGCCAGTTCCTAGTGTACCTCTCCCCCGGAGCGGTACGTCCAGGCAGAGAGGCCCAGAGACCCCTTCCAACCCGGGCGGCCTATCCGAAGTCGCCCGCCAGAGACTGGAGGAGCACAGGAGGAACAAGGACCGGTACAAAGGTCAGCCATCTGCCGATCTAGACGCGTCCTCCAATTCATCGTATAGTTTAGAGGGCATTTCTGCCTCGCAGGAACGCAAGGCGGACGGACCAAAGGGTCTTGGGGAGTTCCAGCGCCGACTGAACAGAAACGATCTAGGATGGAGAGGCCGTTCTGGGAGGGAGTGGGACTCGACACCGCGCAGTCAGCGGGGCAATCGTGAACGTGACCGCGATACGCCAAGCGTCCGTGTACCCAATGTTGGATGGGAGTCGACACCGAGACGAAGCCGGGACGGGGAGGGGTTGGGATGGGGAGGGGCCAAGGGCAGAACATGGGATGCTCCAACGCCTAGGGCTCTTCGAGGGGGGAGCCCGGAGGATGACGGTCTTTATGGTGTTGACATGCGAGAATGGGAGGAAGAGCAAGTCAGGTTGGATCGAGACTGGTACAGTGGCGCTGAGGAAGGAGGTGTGGCCCGTGATGAAGAACACAATCCCCTTGCTCAGTACGAGGACCTGAGTGTTATCAAAGAGGCCGAGATCGCGACAAAGGCGAGAGTAAGCCCTGGATTTCTTTTTCTCCAAGGCCAACTGTGCTTATCCGCGAATACAGAAGAAAATTTCGGCCAGGCAAGCCCAGTACGTGAGTACCTGACGCTATTATCGCACATGACCTTGTTTGCTGAACGGCGCCCAGAATGCTGACAACGACTTATGGGAAGCCAACCGAATGGTCACCTCGGGTGTCGCCACTCGCAAAGAGCTAGACCTTGACTTTGAAGACGAGTCAGAATCAACTGTGCATGTGATGGTTCATGATCTCAAGCCACCGTTCTTGGACGGCAAAACGATATTTACGAAACAGTTGGAGCCTATCAATCCCATCCGGGATCCAACAAGTGACATGGCCATTTTCTCCAAGAAAGGCAGCGCCCTTGTGAAGGAGAAACGAGAACAAGCAGAGCGTGCAAAGGCTGCCGCTAAGCTTGCTTCCTTGGGGGGAACATCATTGGGGAACATCATGGGGGTCAAGGACGAGGATGCCGAAGAGGAAGGTACGTACCAGGTTCGCGCTTTCAAAGCTTGTCGAGTTGGACATTCACGTAGTTCCTTACACCAACAGCTGCAGCAGAGCAAGCGGCCGCCTCTGGGGAGAAAGAGGACTACAAAGGCGACTCGAAGTTCGCTAGCCATTTAAAGACGTCGGCTGGGGTCAGCTCGTTTGCGAAAAATAGGACACTCAAGGAGCAAAGAGAATATTTACCCGCATTTGCTTGTCGAGAAGAATTATTAAAAGTTATCCGAGAGAACCAAGGTAAGCATTCCGGTCGTCTACAGTCTGCATTTCTGACGACGAAACTTGACTAGTTGTCATTGTCGTCGGTGAGACGGGTTCTGGAAAGACCACGCAGCTAGCACAGTTTCTTTACGAGGATGGTTATGCTACTTTCGGCATTATTGGTTGCACCCAACCTCGTCGTGTTGCTGCAATGTCCGTCGCCAAACGTGTCTCTGAAGAGATGGAGGTATGTTACACGAGCTGCTGTCTTCTTGCGTCTCATTTCTTTCGCAGTGCACACTCGGTGGACTTGTTGGTTATGCGATTCGATTTGAGGACTGCACATCGTCAGAGACAAAGGTCAAATGTGAGTATCACTTCGTACATTATGTTCTTAACTAACACGTGTTTAATCCTCAGACATGACGGATGGTGTACTGCAGCGAGAGTCCCTAAATGAAGGTGACCTGGACCGATATAGTGTCATCATTCTCGACGAAGCACATGAGCGATCGCTCAGCACAGATGTTCTGATGGGTCTTTTGAGGAAGAGTAAGCTCATCGCGTCGTATGGTAGGACTCGTTACTGAGACAGCCCTTTAGTTCTGTCACGACGTCGCGATCTGAAACTAATAGTCACATCCGCAACCATGAATGCTGAGAAGGTAAGAATTGAGATCTTCCATGTCGTTGAACCCCTGTTCAATAATGAAATCAGTTTTCTGCGTTCTACGGAAATGCCCCGACATATACCATTCCTGGTCGTACTTTTCCTGTCGAGATATACCATTCGAAATCTCCCTGCGAGGACTATGTCGATAGCGCGGTCAAACAAGTTCTTCAGATTCATCTCTCGTTACCTCATGGGGATATTCTCGTCTTTATGACTGGCCAAGAAGACATAGAAATCACTTGTCAAGTCATACAGGGTTAGTGTACCTCCTCAAATCCCACGTCCTTCCCATCCTCACTCTGCCCGTAGAGAGACTTGAACAACTGGATGAGCCACAACCTTTGGCAGTGTTGCCGATTTACTCACAGATGCCGGCTGACTTGCAGGCCCGCATCTTTGAGCCCACTAGCGATGGCCGCCGAAAAGTTATTGTCGCCACGAACATCGCAGAAACATCCTTGACGGGTGAGGCCTACGTTTTCTGCCTGTTTGGCACGCGCTTATAGATTTGAAGTCGATGGTATCCTGTATGTCGTAGACTCAGGATATTCCAAGTTGAAGGTATACAACCCGAAGGTCGGCATGGATGCCCTTCAGATTACGCCTGTGAGTCAGGCGAACGCGAGTCAACGTACGGGTCGTGCTGGCCGAACAGGCAGCGGGTCAGTTGATTATGAGTAGATCGGTTCAATGTCTTTCTGACAAGCTTTTATAGCTTCTGCTACCGCTTGTATACGGAGATGGCCTACCGAAACGAAATGTTCCCCAACACCATACCTGAGATTCAGCGGACAAACTTGGCAAATACCGTGTTGCTACTGAAGTCTCTGGGTGTCAAGAACCTGTTGGAGTTCGATTTCATGGACCCTCCACCTCAGGTACGTCGGGAGTCATCCGTTTCTAAGTGTATTGCCGACAGATACGTAGGCAAACATCATCAACTCGATGTATCAGCTTTGGGTTCTTGGGGCTCTCGACAATGTTGGGGATTTGACCCCAGTTGGGCGCAAAATGTCTGACTTCCCCATGGAACCATCGATGGCGAAGATGTTGATCGCCTCCGTGGATTACAAGTGTTCTGCCGAGATGCTCACGATTGTTTCTATGTTATCGGTGCCCAGCGTCTTCTACCGGCCAAAGGAACGGATGGAGGAAGCCGATGCAGCCCGCGAGAAGTTCAACGTACCGGAAAGCGACCACCTGACCCTTCTGAACGTTTTCAACCAATGGAAGAGCCACAAGTGCGTGTGATTTCTAGCATTGCCATGTTCGTTCATTAATTGCGTCACAGCTTTCGAGACGACTGGGCGACGCGCCATTTCTTGCATCCCAAACTTCTCAGGAAGGCGCGGGAAGTTCGCGCGCAATTGGAGGATATCATGAAGTTTCAAAAAATGGAGCTCATATCCTCTGGAACGGACTTTGATACCTTGAGGTGTGTTCTGTTAGCTTTTCAGGGTCTGACACACGATCCAACAAGCTCTCCAGGAAAGCCATCACTGCCGGATATTTCCACCAAGCTGCCCGTGTCAAAGGTATTGGGGAGTATGTGAACATTCGAACTGGCCTACCGACACACCTACACCCCACCAGTGCGCTGTATGGGTTGGGATGTAAGTATTGGTCACACTTTCTCTGGTATCGAAGCTCATTTTGATTTAGACACACCAACCTATGTCGTGTATCACGAACTGATTCTCACGTCGAAGGAGTATATGACGCAAGTCACGGCCATTGATGCATATTGGCTAGGTAAAGTGGTTTTACTCCGAGGAATATGCCCATCACTCACTGTTGCCCAGCTGAGCTGGGATCCGTGTTCTACTCTGTCAGGGAGAAGAACTTTGACGATGGAAGTTCGAGACGTAGGGCTGACCGTGAATTCTCAAAGAGGGCCGAGCTGGAGAACCAGATCAAGAAGGAAAGAGAAGAGTAAGTCCCATCATCAAGAATAGCGTCGACAATAGCTGACGACTACTGAAAATGCCAGGGTCGCTAAGAAAGAGACCGAACAAGCCTTGGCAGTCAAGACTTCAGCTGGAAGCTCGCAGATAATCGTACCTGGGACGCCGAGACATCCTGGATTGCGAGTTGGTCAGACACCACGTCGACGAGCGGGTTTATGAGTGGCTTTCCTCGGGACTTGTTGTATGCGAAACATAATTATACGCGAACACCGTTGCATCGTTACAGGGCCTAGATACGAACTGTGAAACTGGGGGAGGATGAGACAACTGAAATACCATGTCAACGTCATGTCTACCAAGACCATCTCACTAAAGCCTTCCAGCTGAAAGCGACATGAAATTTACGGGACACCTTGGATTTGAGCATCCATCGGGCCAGGGAAGGTTGTTGCATTCCTCACCGCTGGATACCCTCGTTCGCCGTACTTCGTCCCGACGGCGCCAGGCAACGAAGCAGCGGACCCAAGCCAGTCACGGTCAAGCCGATGTAAGCGTCCAGGCACCCCCATCTCTCCAGCCCCGCCACGCACCTCTTCTACCCAATGCCTCTGTGGTGTCACCACCGAGACCACATGCCACCGGTCTGTGTGTCCCGGATTCCCCGTTACTGCACTCGAATTTTCGGAATTCGGCGGTCAGTGCAGCGACGAATATATCCACGCTGCATATCGGCCAGAATTCCAAGTCTTTCCTGTCGTTTGTGGACGATGGTGAATCGGACGTGGAAGGTTGGTACGGGGACGCCAACAATGACGGCCAGCGACCTCAGCCGGCGCTGAGTGGTCCGAACAACCCCATTTATAACTACGACAGCTCTCATCCTACTTTTGCCGCTCCTTCACGTTCTATCTCTACACTCCGCGAGCCGCAGACTGACTTATGGCCACAAGCCACTGCGCAGCCATCGCCTTCAGGTTTGGACTACATTGACCCCGAAGACCTGATGCACCCGCCACCCTCCCCGTTACCCACCGTGGTCGTCTCCTCCTCGCAAGATGACCGTCCGATGCCGAATGGACCCATGCGTCAACCGATAGTGGCTCAGGACGGACCACGACTGAACTTTTCGAGACCGGGTCGGCCGCCTATACTGTCCTCCGAGGAGCAGAAACGACAAGTGCTCGAGCGGAATTCCAAGAGGCCGAACTCGCCCAGGACGAGTCCCTCGCTCGCTTCCTTCAGCCCCGTCACGCCCGTGACTGGTGTGTATCCCGACCAACCACAGGTGCCTGGCCGTCTTTCGCCGAGCGAGCTTCCTGGCACGTCAGCCTCGTCGTCGTATCTTCATCCCGACCGCATCCACGTCACTCCGTCGCTCGCGCCTCCAGGCCGTATTTTGTTGCCTGCACATCCCCCTTCGTTGAGACCTGGGTCGACTTTCAGCTTGTACTCTAATTCGTATTCGTTTTACCAGCTGGACAGCGCTGCAGTAGATGCTCAGCGATATGACAAGGCCATCTCCCACTATACGGCCGCATTGTCCCTCGATCCCCCCTTCCCACAAGATATTCTCACCAAGCAAAGTAAGGCATTCATGGCAACTGGGACGTGGAAACAAGCTTTAGACGATGCAGACCAGGTACATCATTTTTGTTCCGTGTAGTCCAGTCTTGTTGACGCATTATCGTCGGGTAATCACTCTCGATCCGCCGTCACCATGGAGTTACGAGATGAAGCATGCGGCATTGCATAAGGCAGGAGACTACGACAATGCGGTTCACGCTTTCGAAGTGATGCTAGAGAAGATAGAGCAATCACTTGATCCGGACATCCACCGTGAGTTGTATCCTTGATTATGGTGGACAGGTGGCTTATTCACATTATCCGATAGGGCGTCGCCGCCAATATATAACCCCTGCACTGATAAGAGCAAAGATTCGCAAAATTGTCAAACGAACAGTACGAGATTTGCTACACGTGTTCATCAACACGACCACCGGCCAGCTCTACAATAGAGATGAGCAGGTAGCTTTATTCGAATCCCTGCCAGTCTTCCATGGACTTGTCTCGTCGATGACGATGCGCATCCGCCCGCATCAAGCGTGAAGTACGACAGTACTTCCAATACGTGGTGCTCTCCCACAAATGGGAAGACAACGAACCATTGTTCTACGAAGTCATCCACATAGCGGTGTATGACTTAGATCAATCTCCGATTCACGACAAACTGCAAATGTTCTGCAAGATTGTTCGGGATGCTAGATTCAATTGGGCGTGGAGTGATACGTGTTGTATCAATAGATCAGATTACATCGTACTCCAGGAATCCCTGGTGGCCATGTTCAAGTGGTACCAGGGTTCCGCCCTGATGATCGTTTCCTTCGTGGCGTTCACTTTTCATCGCCACCCGGTGCCCGTGCAGGAAGTGTATGGAATACTCGTGGCTGGACACGTCAGGAATACATCGCCGCCAAGACTATTCGCTTCTACATAGAGGATTGGACCCTTTACCGAGATCTGCAGTTGCCAAACCACAAGGAGTCCCCGGAAGTTATCTTGGAGACGGAGCAAGCCACAGGGATGCCTGCACAGCAGTTGATGGCACTTCGTCCGGGCTTAACCAACATTCGGGGGAAATTACGTCTCACCTCGACTCGGTTGACGACCCAAGTGGAAGATGCTGCATACTCATTCGGCAATTTCTCGACCGTCGGCGTACCTGCACTATATGGTGAAGGAGAGGCTTCGCTAGGTCGTCTCCTCCCGGACGTTCTCACCAGATCTGGAGATGCGAGTATCCTTGCATGGACCGGGGAGTCCAGCCTCTTCAATAGTTGCCTGCCCGCTCATATCACTGTGTTCAAGCAGTCAGCAATGTCGCACCTCCAGTCGCTCATTCAGGATGTCGAGGTGAAAGAAATCATAACATCAATGCAGCCCTGAGGCTTTATGACCGTCTTGACAAACTTCCTACACCCAGGTTCGCAGGGCATTAGATGGTGCTTCCATGCATCGCTTTCCAATTGCCGTCTCTTTCATTCTATGGAACAGGTTCAATCTGTGTCTACCGTGCAGACACTGACATCTTTGAGACGGTGGAAATCAAAACAATGCACGAACTCTCTCAGATGAGCCGGCTCTATCTCGTTCACCCCTGGCTGGATACTATTCTGGAGCGCAAAGTGATGCGAAGGGGCTTGTTCGTTCCGGGTCACGTCATACCATCTCCACCAAACACAGTTTTCAGAGAGCGTTCTGATGGGGAATTTGACGAGGACGAAGACAACGAAGACGGGGAGGACGAGAGCGACCACAACCATGACTGGGAACCTGAATCGCCCTCCCTTTTGGCTCTGGAGACGAGGGTGCAACCCCTTGTTTCGCACCTCAGACAGCCGTTTTGTGCGCTCTTACCGGTACCGACGGGACGGCGTGCAAGTGGTTACAGGCGAGTTGCGGCCGATAGCTTGATCACTGTACGATTTCTGGAGGACATTTCGCTAGATAAGATTCTCAGCCACGTACGCACGCTCGACGTCTTGTAACTAGGTGGCACATCGGATTCGGATGCATTCTCGACCTAATTACCGTTTCGCTCATGTCCTCTACAGCCACCATTTTTTTCCATCAACTTTTCTCGACCTCTTTAGGTCAGGCCATCCACCCACCGAAACTCCGAACAAGAAAATGCGGGTCTGTGCCCGAAAGGGTCCTGATAGCTCGGTCGGCCCGTGGGATCGTACATGGTCAATTAATGGCTTCTGCTGATAAGAAGCCTCCTTCGTATCTCCACTCGCCATCTCCCGACCTTACGCAACCAGCTTTTCGGTGGGTATTTGGTACGTGCGTCCACCTGTACCCACTCCCTCTGACTGTTCCCGCTGGTGTTCAGCTAAACGGCTTTAGAAGGATGGCGCTCGGGTAGCGATCAAGCCCCCTGACGACTCGGAGAGCTTGCGCAGGCTCGAAACCGCCCTCATACCGTCACTTTACCCGTCTACGTGCATACCACGTGAAACTACCGCTCTTACACCACCCTGATCCTCAGAGAGAGACGACCGATGGACGCATCAAACGGGATCAACGGCCCGGGTTACCCTCCTTGGTGGCCTTCAGCCGCTGTTATGAACACCAATGATCCTGCTCTGGCGCGAGGGGTCTCACTGGGTCAAGTATTCGAGTAAAGAGCTAGCATTGACTTATACAACGAGAATATCGAGAGTGAGGACTACTCGACTAACTACCAACCTTATGAATACGAACGGGGAACGAGCGTGGACCATCAGGGCAAAGGGGTACAAGGGTATATGGTGTCATAGATAGTCCAGAAAGGGAAAATCCTAACAGCCGCCCTGGTTTAGCCCTCCATGTACACTATCCCGAAGCGGGCTACTTCATCCGCTTTTCGCGATGCAACAGCATCGATGCATCAGCGGACACGGTCACAGTACTCGCAATCAACCACAGACGTGAGACGCTCTCGTCAGGTAATTCAGCAGCTACTCCAACGGTCAACTTTTGAGATGCCGACAGCCGGCGAGAGATCTGTCATCATCGATTCACCCTCGACGCGATGCGCCCGTCATTCATATTCCGATGTAGGTCACTCCGCAAGATGGAATGTTCAAGACATGTCGGCAAGACTCCATACCTTGACCGAGCCCGCAAAGAGGGGCAACATGACGAGAAGCTTGTGGCCATTTTTACGCAGACTCTGAGATCGGATCGTTTCACTAATTATTTGTTTCCTCCAGACGACGCATTCTTCTCACTCACGCACCTGGCAGTGCTTGATCACCAAGTTGGCTGACCTACTCTTGCACGCAGCTGGTTCGTTCAGCGAGGTCCAATGGAATCTCGTTGATCCATATTTCAACCATTGGCATTGAACTTTGTCGCTGGTTCTGTCCCGCATTCATCGCTCACGCTCCATCGCCAAATTGACCCGCACTTGTATCCGTCTGAATGTGTTTTCCGTCGACAAGAAAGGCCAGAGACGTTACTTGGGCTTGCCAGATATTGGTTCGGCGTGGTTCTATGGCATAAACCATCTGTCGAGTGTCTCTGCGCTGCGAGGGTCCCGTAATAATGTTTCAGTTGGGAATTAAGGTCACTCCCAGACAACTCCGGGGCAAGTCATCCTCTTCTGTCTCGTTTTCCCGCTGACCACATCAGTGTGAAATCCGGAAGGTGGATCTGTCCCACGATATGTGGTCCCGGCCCACCCTCACAGTTTGTCCAACGCCAAGGACCTTCCATGGAGCTGCCCATACGACTGAGCGACGACCAAAGATCATTTACTTGTTGTCGTATGTAGATATTAGTAAATGAACAGTGACGGTTTATTGTTGTATTTATGTGCTTGTCATTCGCATTGTCGAGACTCGGATGAAGATTCCACATACAGATAGTCCTCGGTTGCAACAAATCTCGGCTGAAGTTATCAATTGAATACATGTTCTCTAGCCAACAATTCACGATGGCTAATAGTGATACCCGTGATAGCCATGACAAACCTCAATCTGACAGTGCAAAAGCGAACCAAACTCGCCATACTTAGAAGCCCCCTCCACCCTCGGGGAGTGTCCACGTAGCATCTTGCGATCGCACACTCTGCAATAGAGTTCGTTCTGCCACGCGGTCAACGTGAACATTTTGATCATTGCAAGTATGGGAGTAACCGCTCACAAGCGAATTGATCGCCAACCTTTTCCCATCTTTGTCCTTGGATTCACGCACACAGCAGCAGGCACGCATAGCCGTCGACGTTTGAACAGACGTCCCCTTCCTCCCTGGTCGGTCTTCGAGGCTGTCCTCGTTAAGTAATCGGGTGAGCCATCAAACATATGCGCGGCCTTGCCACCTGTAGCGTAGGTCGAACGTGTGGGTGATCTCTCTGGAGAGCGAGTCGGGTGTGCCTTGGGCAAGGGCTTGACATTGGGGGTGTTCCATCCGGTGTCCGAGGACGTCTTTCGTGTATGTGGCTGTGTTTGTGAACTGAGAGAGAGTGATGAAGTTGTCGTCGTTGGATATAGTATGGGATTGAGTGTAGCGCGAGGAAACAGTATCTTCTGGTGGTAAATAGTATGGTAGAGGATGAAGTAGAGCTGTTTGAAGGGATAGTCATCCCTTGGCAAATAGGCTGCTATGTGGGTTTAATGACAACTCTGGAAAGGTGATATGTACTGAACGAGTGACACATCTAGTACTTCAAACTTCATCACCCTTCACCACCCTTTTTGAATATGCTGTGTTGGCTATGAGCTCATGTAGTAGGAGTTATACTGAATATATTGGATGGATATCTGCCTGGTATACTCAGCTTTATATACTACTTAGATACAATGTACTAAAATAATCTATAACTAGGTGTTTTCACCCACTGGTTTGTGCCTTCAGCACAAACAATATGATTTTAGGGTTACTTAGTGTTGAGTGAAAGAAAGAGATTTGACAATGGTGGTAATTGAAAGTCAGAGTGTAGGAACTGTTTTAAACTCAGACATATGTGACTTTGTTTGTATCAACAAAAAATGATGTCTGATAGGTTGTTATACAATGGTAGTAAATTAGTTTGTTAGACTACTGATATACATTGGCTACACTTCACATTGATGTCAAGTCTATTCAAGATAGGCATTTCCATGCACTGGTTTGTGCCTTTGGCACAAACAATCCAAGTTTCATGAACAGTATGTGATTAGATTGTCATACAGCAGTTGTTACAATTATTCAATTCTTCTCAATCTATTCTCCATGTATGATGCCTATTCTAATCCTCCTTCCTCTGACTAGGCCTTTACCTTCGCTGGTTTGAGTCCAGTATTCTTGCCTAAGTCATATCTTCACCTCTTTTCGTTCCCCTAATTGGCTAAGCCCTTATCTCTGCATATTTGGGTCATGCTTTCTAGCTTTGTCCAATCCCTTTACTCATTGGCCGTTTCTTTGTCATCTATCTCTATTGCTCTTACTCATCCTTGGTCAATGTGGTGGCAGGTCCTCCTTTATTTATGTTTGTCTCTATTTCTATCTCCGCTCCAACTGTACTATAAGAGTTAGTCAGATTCCCTCCTATACTTCTTAGCTAGTTCTATGCAATCCAGCACACTACTCTGCTCACTCAGTGTGATCCTTACCCCGAATCTTGTTTTCCAGACATTGTGTCTCTTTGTGAGTATCTCCTGGTGTTCAAGAAGTTTAGTCTTGAGCATAGAAGTGCTCTCAACGTTACAAAAGAACTAGCTCATCCCTCCAACTCTTCCCTTGCGAAGTAAGTCACCATAGCTGACCAACCCAACCCCAGACGAATGATTGCTGGATCCTCCTCCAATCCCACTCCCACCCCTCACTCTGTCCACACCTCTAGGGCCCTGAGAACCCTCCTTGCCAGTCAATCGCCTACCCCATCTGCCGAACCTCTTCCTGCCAAGGAAGACTCTGATATAGAGATTGAAGACCTCCCTGACGCCCAACCACTGTCTGCCACTGTTGTCTATAACCCAGGAATCTTTTCCCCCATCGCAGTCACCTCCCAAAGTCGTCCATCCTCGCTAGTTGCCATGACTACCACCCCAAAACCTATCGAGTTGAAATCCACCCTCCCTGCCAATTTCTCTGGTGAACCTGAGAAAGCAGCATGGTGGATCAGCACCATGAAAGGCCACTTTGAGGCCAACAACACCATCTTCTCATCTGACCCCCCAAAAATTTATACCCTCCTCAACAAGATGGGAGGAGGAGCCAGTGTCTACTTCGCTGAGAAATGGTACCACTTGATGCAAGACTCCACCACTAGAAAGGAAGACAAAACCTTTGATAAAGTAGTCGAAGACTTTAGCTCCATTTTCGTCCCTTATGACGTTGAGGGAACAGCTAGACAAACTCTCAACACACTTCAACAAGAAGTGGTCTGAAACGAGAAAGACCCTCGGATCATTGATGACTATAAACTCCAGGACTATGTCCAGGGTTTTTCCACAGCAGTTCTTCACGCTCACCTTGAAGATAAGGAAACCATTTGCCTAAAGTTTGCCAGAGGACTATACCCCCCTCTTCGCTGTCTCATCTTCTCCCAAACAACCCTTCCTGATACCTACGATAAATGGGTCAAGGATGCAAAGAAATTCACCAAGCACCTTGAAATGGACAACAACTTTCAGAAAGGAAACGACCATTCCGTCTCCTTCCGCACCCCTACCCGTACTAGAGACCCCAATGCCATGGACATAGATGCTCTCAACCTATCCCCCGTAGAAAAGGCACACTGCCTGCACGATCATCTTTGTTTTATCTGCAAGAAAGCTGGCTGTTCCACTTGCAACCACCCCAACCAAAACCCATCTCGAGGGAGACGCCCTCCCCCTGTCCCATCCTCCTCCAGGATCCGAACTGTTGAGACCACCCAACCCTCTGAACTCGCACAGTATGTGCGCAGTCTAAAGGCTAAAGGAAAAGACCCCCAACAGATCTTACAAGTACTCCACGCCTGTTTCGATGAGGTAGAAGAAGAACCTACCGAGGAAGTCCGGTCTGTCACCTTAGCTGATGAGGATTTTTAAATAGGAAGGATGCCTCGACGTCTCCCCTTCCCCATGTCATAGCTCCTGTACTTTTAGCCGAACCATCCAGAAATACTATTTGAATCTGCTTGACCATCTCCCATGGAGTAAAAACTGTCGACACCAGTGCCCTGATCGACTGTGGGGCCACTGGAAATTTCATTGATCAGACCCTTATCCAACGACTGTCCTTACCTACTCGACCCCTCCCCAAATCAATTGCTGCATACAATGTAGATGGAACTAAGAACCAATCAGGATCCATCAAAGCCAAAGCATCCATCCACCTAACCTTCCCCAACCATGAAGAGACGATCGATTTGATGATAGTAAACTGTGGACATTCCCAAGTAATCCTAGGGATGCCCTGGCTGTGCTCTCACAACCCAAAAATCGACTGGACCTCAGGAACGCTCTCCCTCCCTGACCCCTCTTGCCCGGGTCAAAAGACGTTCGACACCACCCCCACCAGATACTTAATGCGATGGCTAGGAGCCGATCCGGATAAGAAGATCGCCTCTAGACTGAAGAAAAGAGAGGCTTGGCTAACTGGGGAATCCATCTGTAAAACAACTCTCTCTACCGAAATCGCCAGCCAAGCCAAGACAGACCAGAGACCCCTCCCAGCTGTCTTCTCTTCTTTTGCAGATGTCTTCGCAGAAAAGACCCATGACCTTCTCCCACCTCCACACCCCTTTGACCATGCCATTGAGTTGAAGAACTCCTTTGCCCCTCGAGTCGCCAAAACCTACCCTCTTAACCCCCAAGAACAGGAAGCCTGTAAGATGTTTGTCGAAGAACATCTGAAGACAGGT
>JBBPKJ010000096.1:0-50423 GCA_038089195.1 Brasilioporus rufonigricans | reverse complement strand
AATATCCTGAAGTTTTTTGAGAAGTAAGGGATCGCTTTTGGAATGTTTAGAAATTAAGGTTTTCAGGGTTGAGTCAATGAGCTGGACAAATAAGGAGGGTGGAAGGAGGGTGGTCTCAGTTTCAGCATTGGAATGAAGGAGATCAGGTCAGCAAGAAAGAGCGTCTGGTCCTGAGAGGAGTTTTCTGGGGACATGGATCAATTTCAAATTGAAGTCTGAGAGATCGAGAAGCCATCGGGCTTGTTGTCGGTTCAGATGTTGAGGTTTTTGGAAATAAGTAAGGTTTTTGTGATCAGTGAAGACTTGTACAGAAAACAAAGAGCCAAGGAGGTATTGGCACCATCCTTTCAAGGCTCAGAGGATGGCTAGGAGTTCTCTGTCATAGATGTCATAGTTTCATTCTGCTGGGGAGAAGGATTGAGAAAGGTAGGAACAGTGATGCCAATCTCCATTACAATTGGTTTGAAGGAGAATGGCTCCGGAGGCGAATGCAGAGGTGTCAGTGGCAATGGCAAAGGGTTTAGAGGTATCAGGGAGTTAGAGTATAGGTTTCTTCAGGAACTGTTCTTTTAAGGTGAGAAAGGCCGAGTGGCATGTTGAGGACCAGTCCCAGGGTTGGCTTTTCTTGGTTAGGTTGATGAGTGGTCAGGCAATGTTAGAATAATCAGGGATGAATCATATGTAAAAGTTTGCAAATCCTAGGAAGAATCATACTTCTTTTACGGTGGAGGGGGTTGGCCACTTAGAGATTCTGTCTAATTTGACCGGGTCCATGGCAATATGTCCAGGTTTGACCACAAGTCCAAGGTATTCAACTTCTTTCGTGGCAAAGGAACACTTTTCTAATTGGAGATGAAGGTCAAGCTCTTGCATTCATTGAAGAACTCATTTGGTTCATTCGGTATGGATGGTTTCATCAGGAGAGAAGATAAGGAGATTGTCCATATAAATGACGAGCCATCCTTCAGCTATCATATCGCGAAAGGAGTCGTTCATGAATTGCTGGAAGATAGCTGGGGAGTTTGATAGCCCGAAGAACATGACAAGGGGTTCGAAAAGTCCTTTGTGGGTAAAAAACACTGCTTTCCATTGATCTCCATCCTTTATCCTTACGTTGTTATATCCCCATTGTACGTCAAACTTGGTGAAGGTTTTAGCGTCTTTGAGTTTGTCAATGAGGTCTGAGATCAAGGGGAGTGGGTAGGCATCTCGAATGGTATGTTCGTTGAGGTAGCAGTAGTCCTGGCAAGGACGTAGTCGTCCATCTTTCTTTTTAACAAAGAAGAATGGAGATGCTTGAGGGGATTGCGATGGTCAGATTTTGTGAGCTGCTAGATTTTCTTTGATGAACTCTTCTGTTGCTTTTTGTTCATCAGCAGTCAGTGGGTATAGTTTACCGATCTTTGGTACAAAGGATTTGTCTAGCTGGATAGCATGGTTGTAGGGTCTGGAGGGAGAAATATGATCTGTAGCTTCTTTTGAGAAGACCTTGGAGAATTCAGCGTATTCCAAGGGGAGGGCGATTTTTGGTTTAGCCTTTTCTGTGGTCATGGCTAGTTCAGTGGCAGTGGTTAGCTTTTGGACGTATGGGAAGCTTAGAGGAGCAAATCGGTTTCCAAACTTTTGGATCCGATCTAGTGTTCTTTTCTGTTGGGCTCATAAGAGGAATTCTTTGGGGGATTCATATTGTGCCGTGATATCTCCTTCATTAAGGTAGTCGAAGAGTCGAGCATCAGTTACTTGATTAACCATAATATGGTGAGGTGGTTTTACAGGGGAGGACCATTTGGTCTTGTGGGAAGAGATGGCAGATACTTGGGTTTTATAGAGTTCAGCTGATTTGTCAATAGATTCGGGAATGGACAACGTCCCTTGGGTCCAGTTGATGATGGAATTTGCTTCTTTCAGCCAGGGTAGTCCTAGAATGGTGTTTTGTCTTTCACAGTTCATGACATAGAATTTGGCAGATTGGGCAATTCCATTGATGGCAAAGAAGAGATCTGCAGTAAATAGAACTTTTCCATTGGAGTTTGTGGAGATATCAACATTCTGGATGGTGAGGGGTCTGGGAAGTCGGTGGGTTGGAATTTTGTTTTTTCAGACAGACTGCCAGTCGATGCAGTTAATGTCAGCTCCAGAGTCTACTAGGGCAGTGGTTTTGACGGTTTTCAGGGTACCTGGAATGATGATTTTGATGGAGAGGTTCATGGAATTCCTATTCATTGTTACTGTTACATTGGTACCAGAAGGGAACGATCGCATCAATCGAGGTTCCCATTTTAAAAATCCTTCATTACATATTCCACTTTCTGAACTACAGTTTCTTCTTCATCATCTTCAATAACAAGTAGCTCAGGAAGTTCTTTGATTTTTGCAGTGGTAGGTGGTTCCTTCCTGGTTGGAGGAACAAGCTTGGCTTGGCATTCCCTAGCCATGTGCCCTTTTCTTCGGCATCTGAAACAGATTCCTTCTTTCTGGCATTTAGCCCGTTCAGTGGGGGTGAGTTTCTTTGGGAATATGACGTTATCCACATCCATAGCGAATGGGTCATGTTCTGGGGTATTGGTCAAGGGGTTCCTGGGGATGAATGGGCAGCTGGGTTGTCAGTTTCACTGGGCGACTTCTTTGGCTTGTTCACTTTTGTCAAAAAAGAAAGCGGCTTTGTCGTACCATTCAGTAATCTTGGTGGGAGCGGTATCCATGGAGAAAATTCAGGTCATGAGCCAAGTGGGTAGTCCTGCAGAAAAATATTCGATGAGGACATTGTCTTGTTGACTTAGTTTGGCTAAGGCAGCATGGTTCTGGAAGGAGGCGATGTATTCAGCAAGGGATGGTTTGAAAGTTCGAGAGTCTTTCTGGTAGGCCATCCTGGTGGTGGCAAGCCATGCAACGGCATTTGACTCCACATTGTAATGTTTGAAGGCCTTTTTGAAGGCAGTAACGAAGTCATTGTATTTTCCCATAGTGACAGTGGCACCTGAGATCACGGCAGATCTGAAAGTGTTTGCCCAAGTAAGGGCTGCTCCTTTAGTCATGAAAGAGAGGGTGAAGGTGATCTTTTTGTCATCGTCATTGTAGATCATTTTATTGACAGCGAGATAGAAGGTTACAGAGTTAAGCCACTGTTCAGCTTTCTGGAAGTTGCCATCAAAGGCTTTGGGGGAGTTGAGACAGAGTTCAGTGGTTTTAGTGACAGAAGTCATTGCTGGGGTAATGGGTGGTACGATGGGCAACTGAAATGTGGGGTTACGAGTTACTGGAGTTGGGGAAGGTGGCATGGAAGATCTGGGGATGGATGCTGATGCGGCTAGCTGGTGGGCTAGATCTAAGTCGAGTTGTTGTTCAGAGGGGGATGGGAGTGGTACATCCTGATCAGAGGTTGAGGAAGAGCTTTCTTGTTGCTCTTCAGAGTCAGAGGTTTCTGGGAGTGGGATGGAGTCGCGACAGATGCTCCAGAGCCAATAGTTCAGTGATGGGGTTCAGGGAGGAATGGTGACTGACTAAGATCAGTCGTTGCTAGATGGAGAGTCTAGTCTTTTGTTATGGCTAGCCCAGATAGGGATAGATGTAGCCTCTGTTTCGGAGGATCAAGAGTTCGTCCTTTGGTCTAGTATAAAGGATGTCAATGCGGATGAACTTGTTAAAGTTCCAGGAGCACTCACTCGAAGTAGAGCAGAGTCTTCTAGAAAGGAGTATGGGATTTCAGAGAAGACTAGACTAAAGTACATGATTGAGAAAGTGAGGTTTATATAAGTACAAGACTGATGCATGGACCAGGTTAAGGGTAAGCATGGAATGAAATGGAATGCGATGGAAATCAGACAATTAGTAAAAAGAAATGACTAATGAGAATCCATGACTCAAACATGGGAAAGTAAAGGTTAGTCAACTAAAGCCAAAATTAATGAAGCAGAGACAAGAAAGTAAATCAGAGACCAAAGAAAAGAATAAGTCATAACAGGAACAAGATCATGCCACACTTCATTACTATTTAGATTCTGGCCAGTTATTTGCTTGGTGTAACATATACTGCTAGAGTATACTGTATGCACAGATCATTTTAAAGCAAGCAAAAGAAGACTACTAGAATATTCTATAATAATATAAGAAGGCAAAAACATATAATATTACAAAAGTAGAATAAAAATAAAGATAAGAATATATAATAAGATGTGAAAATAACCTATGAAAGGTATATAAGACAAAGGGGTTAGCTACATAAGTGAAGGACAAATAATGAATGACCATAATACACATCATCCTACTAGACCATCAAAAAGGATTCTGTTAAATGCCAATAAAATAGCATATTCATTCTGCATAATATAAACTTGTGTGAAGATAGGGAATATCAATATAATCACAAATAAGCATACCTTGGCTACATCAGGATACACCTCTGATAACTGAATGGCTATCTCTTTCAGCTGTTTCTTCAAACTAGATAGACTATCCTTTGAAAGGATGTCACCTCTTTCCTGATTCTCAATATCAAGACATCCAATCCAACACCTTCCAATGGCATCAACAATTGTGGCAGACCACCCTCCTATTTGGGGAGTACAGGTGCAAAGAAGGATAGACAAGCTGGATAATGAGGCAAGGTGGAGTGTAACATCTGCCATGGGCAACTGGGAAACACAACATGTTCTTTGTGCATCATATGAGGAAGCTTCTTCATTGGTGCAGGGATGAGACCCCACTTCATTAGCAATAATGGGAAAAGGTAGGGTAAGCCACTCAGCCAAGATGGGTATAACACCCTTCATAAACCGAGCTCCCCCTATCCCTAGTGCAGACAAGACGGGCGGTAAACTTTGAGCTGCTGCAATGAGAGTCGGGTTGAAGAACTGTTCATGTGGTTTTGGCCCTTGCAAGGGAGTTTCTGGGACATGAGTGGGATTGAAATCTACATATCCCGGGTTGGTGAAAGGATCAGGCTCAGAGGCAGAGGCAGGCTCAGGGGGGAGAAAAGTGGGCGTATACATTATAATTGTGCCGAGAAGGGAGGAGGAGAGAAGAGTGGAAAGTCGGGAGAAGCGGGTAGATAGTGATTGGGACTGCAATGACAACTGTGAGTGTTTCGGCGTATCCTGGGACTTGTTGTCGCATAGCAAAATGCTGCGAGAGGAAGACACAGACGGGGTAGTGATGTCAATAAGCTGAAGGGTGGCCGTGACAACTAAACGTATCAAGTCCGGAGTTGAACGGTCTCCGAGGTGCGCCAAAGAATTTATGAGTGACTGACCCGGGTTTTAAGTATGAGGTTGGAGCACGAAGATGCCACGCACATTGAATATCAGTGTGTCTACACCGGTTCGAAGAAGTAATTGCGGAGGCACGCGGGTTAGCATATCGGAAACCAGACGAACGCCAAGAAGCTTGTAGGGTACTTGGTAGTCATCTAGGAGAGTCATGATCGGGGGTAGGAAAAGTGGCCATGTGTTCTCATATGCCGAAGACTGGTCGATAACAATGGGGGATATTCAGAAAGCACCGTATACATTAGTAGACAGATAGACAAGACCTCAGTGTTTAGGAGACACCAACGAATGACCTCGTCTAGGCCCGGGTGTTCTTTCCACGGTTGTTCGACATACGTATCTTGTATGTCTGCTGGACGAGGCAAGATCCGCGCTGTGGACGTGTGGAGGCGAGGATGGAGTGTCGAAGCAAAGAGAGGTTTAACGACCTGGGCGAGAATGTGGGCGATGAGCTGGTCTGACGCAGTGATTCTGGCCAGATGAACTGTAGCAAAAGATTAATAAAGACACGTCTCAAGAGACTGAACAGAGTACCAGTTACGAGTAAGCGTGTCGCTGGAGAGGACCACTGGGCTGGCGCGGTCAAGGGGGCAAGAACACGGACGAGACCAGCCAGTGCTGAAATCGAGAGGTCGGAGACGTCGAACGAGTCGAGCTGTTTAAGCAAGGACTGCGTGTTTGATCTCCATGCGTGCAGCTCCGCCAGGACGGTTGGGTCCATTATCCTGTCATGCCGCGCAAAAGCAGCGGGGACAGTGAGCGAGTCGAGTGTCTGCTGGAGGGTGGCCATGATCAATTTGGACAAAACCAACAGGGTGGCGACAACCATGAACGCATCTCTCCTTAGTACGTCCACTTGTCAAAGTTGCATCTCACTTCATTCACGCCAATATTATGTTGTTCGGTCATTAACAGATCCGTTTATTATCACCCATCCCACAACCGTACAGACCTCGCTGGTCTCGGGAGCCTCATTTGCTCGTTTCAACCCCTCAGGGCACTTCCTTGCAGCTGCGCGTAGTGATGGATCAGCCGTCATATGGGACCTTGATACGAGAGCTACAATCAGATGGTCTGAGGGTCATGTGAAGGGTGTCACTGCCATAGAGTGCGTCTAGCCATCTTCGTATTTCGTGCATGACACCCACCGTCGCAGCTGGTCACGCAACTCCCGATACCTTCTCACTGCCTCCAAAGACTGGAACATCATAATCTGGGACCTCGCGTCACCTTACGACCCGCCCCACAGACACGCAACGATTAGATTCGATGCACCAATCGTCGCAGCAAGCTTTCACCCAAGGAACAGGTGCGCAAGTTTGTCGAAGCTTCCATTGCCGGTCTTGATAACCGTATACTTTGTAACTCGGCCTCAAGTCGTATTATACTCTCCCTTCTAAGCACTGGCGAAGCATATATCGTCGATCTGCGCAGCTCCTACCGTGGCCGGTTCGAGCTTTGCGATGAGGATGAGGGTGATGAGAGGGCGCGGTACGTTATCTTGCAGCACCCCCTCGGTACAATCGTGCATGGCTCATGACGGTTTTCTCGATTCTCTATCTGACATTGGTGCTCGTGAATGAACTGATATGTTCCGTCGCGTATGTAGGCCGATAATGACCTCCGCCCGGTTCGATCCAACAGGTCGACATGTCTTCGTCGGTACCTCGGCGGGTACAGTGTATGTGTTTAATGTTCGAACAAAAGGGGTGGGTCATTGATCTACAGTATTGGCCAATTTTTTTCTTCGATTGTTCCTTCTGTCGAACGTCCGAGATAGAGCTTACTTTGTTATGAAGGCATAGAAAAATACCTGGCTAACATCTTCCTCACAGCTTATCGCGAGGCACCGCATATCTGGCGCGGGTGTCATTAAGGGCCTCGAGTTCGCCAAGGGAGGTCGGTGAGTACAAAATAGCACTTCCTCTCGCTCGTGACTTACTTGACCCTAAGGCGCCTAGCGACAAATTCTTCTGATAGAACTATTCGCCAGTTTACTCTCCCTAATTATCCTTCCCCGTCATCATTCTCCGCCAGAAATGGCATTTTGTCGTCGTCCAGCTCTCCTCCCGTCGAACACACCGCTGGACGAAACTCGAATTCCGACGGCAATGGTGTCATTGCTTCTGAAACTAGTTCGGTCTCTATAAACGCACATCTGATACTTGAGACGGAATTAGAGCCTACGCATAAGTTTAACGACCCGATCTCGAAAGTTGCGTGGCATTCAATGTCATACAGCCCAGATGGCGAGTGGTTGGCAGGAGGTATGCAGATAGGATGTCCCGTTATTCTGTGCATCTTCCCAATTTAAATGTTCCCCATAGGCGCAGCAGACCCAGCAACACATAAGATTTACATATGGGACATCTCCAACGATGGTCAGTTTGCAACCGCACTAGATGGAGGGAGAGAACCACTGATAGATGTCCATGTGAGTTTTCTGCCCTCTATCTACAATCCCATACCTATTTTTTACTTTGCATCTTATTTCGCAGTGGCATCCATCTGCACCACGCCTTGCCTCAACCACCAACCAAGGTACTATTCTTATCTGGCATAGCCCCTCTCCTGAACGATGGGGTGCTTTCGCTGGAGGATTCGAGGAAGCGGACGAGAACGTCTGGTATGAAGAAGGAGAATCAGAATTTGATTTGGCGAGTATTTTGCAAAGTTGTAGGGAACGGACATTTAATCTGTTTGCCGGGAACAGGAAGATGAAACTCAAATTGCACTCCGGAAAAAGCTCCAAGAGGACGAAGACGTTGACATTTTAGGCGGGATCGAGGAAGGTGATGTTCCTAGCCCTCATACTCAATCGAAATCATCCCCTAACGTCCTTCGAAAGGGAGTGGGGCCGGGGCCGATGTAGGCGGACGAGGCACTGATGACCAGGACTTCGATTGGGCGGATGAAGAATTGGATGACGATACAAAGGAATGGAGGATGAAAATCATTATGATCGAAGGGGAAGATGGTTTTTAGGCAACGAGGCCACTTGATCTACGGAGGACATGTACTCGTCTACTCTGATAGGGTAACAATTCACACGTCACGTGACAGCGAACAATCTACAGCCTATCTAGATGCGTTCAACCAGGTTTACACGGCATGAAGTCATCACTCTCAGGTACTTATCTAATTTCCGTTTCCTTGCCCGGTCCCCCGTGGATGGTGATCAATTATCATATACCAGCTTCCTCTATTTGTTGTCTCCACCGTTTCTGAATCTCAATGGTTTCTCTGAAAATCTTGTACTTCGCATCCAGGAGTTTCTGAACCTTTGGATATTGTGCAGGAGCCACAAGGGTACCTGGGAGGGTCATCTCAACCTAAGGACGCGGGTAGTATGAACATATCAACTACGATGATCGTCACGAAATTCGAGACTTGCCATTATTTTCCATATTTCCTCTGTAGCCGCTACCTTCTCAGCCGCAATCCTCCCTAGCATTGCCGCACCAAGCACGACCGCCTCCGAATAAGACGCAGGAAGAATAACAGGGACTCGACAAACGTCAGCGAAAAGCTGCATAAGGACAGCGTTACGTGCTTGCCCTCCAGAAAGGTACAGGGAATTGATTTCATGGCCTGCGATGTTCATTGATTCGATGATGTGACGCGTCTGTAATGCAATGGCCTCGAGGGTTAGGTAATATTTCTTCGATAGATCGGCGATGGAAGCATCCTAAAGATGGTGAGCGTGCACATTGATAGGAAACACTCGACATACAAGTTCGAGACCAATAATTGCGCCTCTCATGCGAGGATCGGCAATCGGTGACCTGTTCCCTGTTAAACAATAAGAAACGCAGTATAAACATAATAAGTTAGTATTACCATGGAAATCTGGGTAGAAATGAATGTCTTTTGTAAGTTCAGTGAACGACTCGATCCGTTTCTCCTGGCATAGCCTTTGAAGCATTTCAAGGAGGACTTCAAGGATAGCAATGTCAGTACTGACAACGTCCACACATTGCACAAGACTGCTGTTAGGCTGACCTTGATGAATGTTCTTTTGTTCTTGTTCGGCCCGCTCTTGAAGCTCGGGATATGCAGCATGAGTAGTAATCACAAAGTCGATGAGTTGACCGGTCGAAGACTGTCCACCCTCATTCATCCACCATCCAGGGAAAGCAGCGTCCTTGTATCACAAATTCAGCTCGGACATCTCATATCGACGATAGTGGAATAGGTCGTCTCACCCTGTACGGTCCCCAAACACCGTTTACGAAAACTCCTTGTCTGCTCTGGCACGGAGCTAAGTCTTACGCTGACAAGGGAAATGGTTATACCAACCTGTACCAAGTGGCATGTGCTCGTCCCCGCGACTGCGGCAAGCCGATGACGTGACTCGTCAAGGATAGGAGCCGCTGATAAGCGCCCGTTTTCTGTATGGCGTGCCCCAACTGTACCCATCCACCCTGCGTATCTTCGATAATTGTGAACATCCAAGCACCGTCCAACAGGTTGCATTGGTAAATACTCACGCGTCGATAAGGCCGCTGCCAACAGCCGTCCCCTTCAACAGTCCAAGGTCTTTGGCAGCTTCCTCGGCAAGGCCTTGACCGATAGGTGATCCAGCAGGTTTGATACGACCTTTGGCAGCACCAATTTGGCTCCATTCACCTCCGTCAATAAGCTCGGCGAGGCCGATTCGAGTAAAGAAATCTTCTTGCCATCCCTTATCAGGAACGAAGGAGCATTTACACGTCGTGGAGCAGAACGACCGAGTATTATCTCCCGTGCTTTTGTAAGTGAAAAAATCGGGCAGATCGAAGAATTGACACTTGGAAAAACGAGCCGCGTCCATGTGTTTCTTTAACCAGAGGATTTTCGGAACCTCCATCTCGAGCTATGGATAAAAATCAGCAAGATCTGACAGGGGGAAGACATGAACTAGCAAGCATACACTCATCGTCCCGCCGACATAGTTCAGAACAATGGAGCCAGTTGAGTTGATGAGTTCAGCTTCCTCCTCAGCTCTATGATCTGCCCATAGAATAATGTTTCTTTCGCCAGTGCTTCCAATATCTTTCCCCTTCATCACGGACACTGGGTTTCCTTCAAAGTCCGTGACCGCGAGCGAACAGGTCGCGTCGAATCCGAGACCTTTGACCGCGCTTTTGTCCACGCCAGATTTTTTCAATACGTTCTTGACGGCGGTGCATATCTTGGACCAAATGTCTGTTGTCGACTGCTCAAAGATCCTGTGATCGTTTTCATCGCGCCACGTCTTCGTGTCCTGGGTATCGGACCCTACGATGTGACCGCTGGCGTCGACAAGACACGCTCGTGCAGAGCCTGTCCCTATGTCCACGCCGATGTAGTAGTCCTTCTTGGTGCTCATGGGGGCGAAGGAAGCAGAGGAGGAAACGGACTTGAGGAGGGTACGTGTACGAGATAGGTACTCCACACTTGTACATATTCCTTAGAGTCCTACGGCGTGTCATCTTGCGCCTCTTTCCGGGGAGCTCCGCATATGCGCCGAGTGTCAGAGTTGCCAGTCAAATTAGAATCTAATCTCCGTGTCAATTCGCGACTTGGAAAAGGAACACAGCAACAAACTCACTGCTCATCCAATCAAGCACCCAAACTAACGCTCAAATGACTTCAACTACACGCCCGATCGTCTTTATGGATATCAAAATTGGAGAAACGCCTGCAGGACGTATCAAAATGGAGTTGTTTAGTGATATCGTTCCAAAGTGTGTCCTCGGCCTCAGTCTGCTGTTCGTGTTTTGACATTTAATCAGGACAGCCGAAAACTTCAGGCAACTCTGTACCGGTGAATGCAGGTGATTCGGACCTTCTCTGTGACCAGCACTTCTCTGATCAGGTCAAGGATGCGATAGACGGGACGCTCGCCCACAGGGTTACAAGAATGCGACTTTCCACAGGTGAGCACCATGCCTGTGAGGAACCTCAAGGTTTTTTTGACGTGATTGTAGAGTGTATGATTCCTGCTACATTGAATCTTCCTGGCAGCTGACCCCTGATCAGAGTACCCAACTTCATGTGTCAAGGTATATTGTCGATTGGCTTCTTCACACTACATCAACTCATTCTCCGACAGGTGGTGATTTTATAAACGGTGACGGTACTGGTTCCTTCTCGATATATGGGAAGAACTTCCCGGTTAGTCACCACACAGCGTTTACCGTCTCCACCAGCACTGAGTGGTCTACTAGGACGAAAACTTCCAAGAGAAGCATTCGGGCCCAGGTCTCCTGTCCATGGTACTGAATCCTACGTTGCCATCTTGCACATTTTAACACACCCCCTAGGCTAACTCCGGTCCAAACACGAACGGGTGCCAGTTCTTCGTAACCACGGCCAAGTGTGACTTCCTCGATGGGAAACATGTCGTATTCGGTAGAGTGATCGATGGCATGCTCACGCTCCGCAAGATCGAAAACGTGCCTACTGGCCCCAATAACCGGCCTAAGCTGGTCGTCAAGATAACTGGTGAGCAGTAGCCTCACGTGACAAACGTCCATTAACATCGTTTATAGAGTGTGGCGAGATGTAGGACAGAAGTTGATGTACTAGCTTGTCCCTTATGTTGTCATAGACCGAAAATACAATCCTAACACTTTTCGAATCGACTCAACCACAGTGGGATCTAATGATTCTAATGACCAGTTACAGCTTTCGAGAATTTGACAGCAGCCCGAATGCTAATCATCGACAAACAATACAACAGGCGTTTCCAGGGAAGGTCCCAGAACAAAGCGAGACGAATCTTAAAAGTACTGTTGGGTACGTTTAGTCGTCGCGGCGTGCACTTTTAGGGACTAAAACCCAGAGAACCGCTATGAGACCTAATATGCCCACCAATCTAAGCGCCATTGAATGCCAAATCACCAGTGCAGAAGGTCCAATTCACGTACACAGGTTGGAGCGTTGCAATCCCAGCTTTAGAGGCGATGGCCCCTGCCATGAACGGCACAAGCGCAGATCCTGCCTGGCCTGATCCAGCGACCCAGCCGATCGCACCAGTGAGAAGCCAGCGAGGGAATACCCTGCCGCAATGGTTCATAGCGATTGGGTACATCGGTCCCATCAACACTCCGATGATTGCCACCGCGAAAGCATCGCCAACAAGGGATGGCACGAACCATATTACTAGCTCAAGTCTAAAGAAAGAGAAAGGTCGACGTTGGAGCCCCCGCGTCACGAATGATGCTCACCCAATAGCGCATATAGCGTAGATAAGTAGCGCTAGACGCTCGCCAATCTGTGAAGGTCAAGTCAGCCAGCGCGTGGTAAATTGCCACGGATGTCCGACCTTGTTGTTCACCCACAATAACCCGACACGACCAACCATCAACCCTGTTCTTCTATGTTAGCTGATTCCGCATGGAAGACAGACTCACCAGTAAAAAATCCAGTAGAGATGTATCCAGATGATGTTCCTCCACCCTTAACATCGATGATATATGTGACAATCCAACCTGGGCGTGGAATCATGACCGTGAATAACGGATGCTACCTAGATGCGCGAGGGATAATTTTACCCCCCATTGTCACCTCAGCTCCAACGTAAAATAGAATGAAGGATGCAAGAAGATGTACGTCCTTGAGGGCAAATATTTGACGGAGATGACTCTGTTCGCTGATATGCTTTGGTTCCGAGGAAATCCCAATTTGAGCGAGACAAGCTTAGCGGAAGACGGTGAGCGTTTTCTGCAAGACTCCGAGTAAGAATACTAGAAATGAGGTTACCTTCTTGTCTATCTAGTCGGAAAATGATAATCAGGGCTACTGTGTTGATTGATGCTATCCCGAGCGAGGTGAAATAATGGAAGGACCAATGATTCAGCCGAGAAAACTGAGTAGCTACAAGTGGGGAAGAAAGTGCACCACCACCTGATTGTTATCAGCGGCATGAGCGAGGTGTAAAGACAGAAACACACCATACACTGGAAGGGGAAGAGGTGATTCAGAACACAATCTGGGAGACGAGTATTTTCACTTGCCAGCCATGAAGATCCCCATTTTTGTTTCCGCATGTTCCTTGAAAGATGCTACGTACCCAACGGACTGAGCGTTCTAAACTCACTCATAAGCAGGGGCGAACACCAAAACCAGTCTTTCTGGAGAGAACATTACCTGCACGGCCATGCCAATACCGTTAATAAAGTATGCACCTACAAATATAGGGAATGGGGGTGCAGAACATTCGATGGAATACGCAATGACTTGTAACAGAGATCCTACAAGATCGATAAAAATAGCGAGTCCACCGTGGTGAAATTACAAACCCAGGACCATGACCTAGAAATAGCTAAAATATAAATGTCTGGGATTGAACTTGGCACACGTTACCTTTCCAAATCCCAACCTTTCAGTCAAGACGACGTTCAACAGAGCACCAGTTATGAATCCCTTGGGAACCTTCCGATTTCATATATTGTTTCTGCGGTAGCAAAGTGTATGACGCACCAGACAGACGAAAACAAACATCAATGAAACCATTGTGTATCCGACCTAGTTACACGTCAGCAACACTCTGGTCCCCTAATTGAAGGAGATGTACTCCATAGACCCGCTGGATGCGTGGCAGCAACGGTCCGTTGGTTCCATCGTTCCAACCTTCGAGGTAGATGAACCAAGAAAGAGTTACAAATTGTATATATTCGCGAGACTTGAATGTTCCGTGTTTTGTTTCAGGGGCAGAGATCGTGACCGGCCTATTAGGGGTAAGCTCAAATTTCCCGGAGCATCCGGAAGGTTGAGCAGATGGACATTTAGTTGCAATAGAGCTGAGAGTAATCGGCGAGTCCTCGACAGAGAGGGTGACGTCCGAGTCGACCTGGGATGCTTGGAGAGGGGTACCGACAGCCAGGTCCATCTCTGGGAAGCGAACGAGCCATTCGAATTCTCGGGCAGACTTTTAAAAAAAAGTGATAGTAAGTGATGGCCAGACTGATCTTACGAAGCATTATTCGGCCCATGGTCCGACGATGGCTAAACATAACCAGGGCCTGGACTTGTTGTGTCAAACAAACCAGCCAAGACGAGGGGCGGGTAAAGGTCGTGCCGCTGAACTACCAATCGTCTGAGCGAGGCCCTGTAAAAAAGACCTCAAATGAAGGTCGAAGATCAGAAGGCCATTTAAAATGACGTCGAAAGCACAACAACGAGAACCGATCACCAAATCGCCGGCTCCCGCGTCGACGGCCGCCTAATTATCTGATCCCACGAGTTCCAAGTTCACTGTGATAAGCCGGTGCTTGAACGTCATACGCCTCAACGTGCAGCCGGGGAATAGAAGTTATCATGTGGTCTCAAGCACTCTCCAATACAAGGGCTAATTTCAATTTGGGAGGCTATCAGTGTGCCAGTCATAGGCATAATTTTTGTTGCAATAGGTGAAGTACATGGGCTTGTGGTGGGAATAGGACGCGAAAGAAATGGTTAGCTCTAGTCCGAGGCGGTCGTTAGCCGGGCTGTAAGTATATCGCGTTTTCAGTAAGAAAATGACACCAGCAAGAAGATGAAAACTAACTGTAGATGAGCTGGCCCGAGTGGTGCACAATGCGTTTGATCAAGCCTTCCTTCTCCAGGTGTCTTATAGCGATACGCGCCAAGCTGCCATTGACTTTGAGTCGTTCGATAAGGATGCTTTGACTGATGAAGCGCCATGTGGGCACCTCCTTCATCACACGATCATAGGTTGCTTTATCACATATGACCGAGTGCTGGGCTTTGTCTTTGACCTTTCCCTTTGACCACTTCTTCTTCTTAGCAGCTTTTCCACCAGATGATGGGGCAGGTGTTTTCGCCTTCGCCTGAGTGATAGATTAGTCCAGGCGAGTAATCTAGACGACAGCGCAAGCATCCAGCGTGCTGCCGAGGATTTGCTCGGCGTGAAACCTCCGGAAAGCTCGCTCATGCACGTCCGTAGAAGCCAGACTCACCATGACGTTGTGACCTTGTTGTGCTCGCCGTCGATTGTCGATGGGGTCTGCGTCCCACTCCCTGACCTGCTCGCTGGCAAACTCCGGTAATTAAATCTCCGTTCTAATTGCATGGGGAATTGTGTAATTACGTGCTATTGCCCACGTCGGCGCGTTAGGACTGGCGCGCTCAGCACGAACATTAGTTGAAACGGGGTCAAATGATTTCCCGGTTGCTCCTTGCCCTCCTCCTGCCCGCCTTTGCAGTGCCCGATAAGACACGCGGTGTTTCCCCGGCTCTTCAAGCAAAGTACACTCCTTTTGCGTCAGGAAATTGGCCTTGTTTGGATGGTTCAAAGGAAATTCCCTCGAGTGCGATAAATGATGACTATTGCGACTGCCCTGATGGTAGTGATGAGCCTGGTAAGCCACGAACTAAAGGACCAATTCCGAACGAGCTAACGAAGTCAGGCACCAGTGCATGTCCTGGGACGGTGTTTTATTGTAAGAACGTAGGACATATTGGTGCAACTATCCCTAGTTCGCGCGTGCAAGATGGTCTTTGCGGTAGGTAATTCAGGTTGTCTTATCCGTTATGGTCTAACCTCCCACCAGAGCCCGAATGTTGTGACGGGTCAGACGAAGCGCCAGGGGTATGCCCTAATACATGTAAGGAGGCTGGTGAAGCATATCGCATGAAAGAGGAAGAGGAGCGCAAATTGCGAAAAACAGTGTGTACAATCCATTGCTATATCTAATCCCTCATTCATTGTCGCCTAGGGTGCTAAGATACGTGCTACCTACATTATATTTGCGCAGAAGGAGAAGAAGCGTATCGAGAAACTCGTCGTTGATTTGGAACGTGAAGTCGCGTCTCGTGGACTCGAAGTCGAAAGGTTGAGAGGTGAGGAGCATCGCCACCGTGACATGAGAACTTCAAATGTTGACGCTCTCCAAGATATTGCCAAGCACGCAGAGTCGATGTCGGCAGCTGAATTAGAACGCAAGAAGCAATCACGTAGGTGCTTTGTTTCATGTTCAAGTCAAGATTGAGGCCTCTTTCTGTAGCACTCTACCAGTCGCTTCTCACTCACTATATGGCATTAAAGTCTTTGCAGAAAGAGCACAGGAAACACTTGGAGAAGGAAAAGGCACTCGGAGATATCCTCGACACTCTGCGCACAGGATACAATCCAAATTACCAGGATATGGCGGTTTTAGATGCTGTGCGAGGATGGGAATCACTCGCGGGCCTTCCTCACATCAATGATATCCGTAAGGGTGAGGATAATGGCGAGGAAGCGCAAGCTCATACACCTGAGATCGAGAAGGAAGAGGAAGGTATCTGGAATGCAGACCAAATCGAGAAGGAACTCGATCACTTGTTAAAGACCGATCATGTCTCTTTACTCTTAGAGCATGACAAGATCGTCGGCCATCCTGTGACACAATCGATTCGTGAGTCTACCTAAGAATCCTAAATCCAATATGCCGCTGACTTGGCTTCAGTTTTTGATGTAACCGCATATCTCCCTGAGTCACTCGTTCCGCACTATATCTCCCTTCATGGTGTTGTCCTTTCTTGGTTGAAGACATTTGGTATTGGGAGTGGTGGGTCTGGTGCTTCTGACGGTAATCGTCTACAAGCCTTGTATGTGCAGGTATTTGTGCTGAAAGTCACCCTTTGCAGAAGCCAACCAGGCACGGCAGGCTCTGTCTGATGCAGAACATGGTCTCAAGCTCGCACATGAGGAAGAACAGGCCGCGCGTGACGAACTTTCCGATCTGTTCAATCCAGAAGGGTTCGGCGTAGAGGGTGAATGGAAGAAACTTGACAAACTATGTCTTGAAAAAGACACCGGAGAGTTCGTGGATTCTCATACTCAAATTCGCAGATATTGATGCAGCGATCTGTAGCTATACGTACGAGGTCTGCCTTTTTGACGAGGCACGCCAAAAACCGAACAAGGGTGGATCGATGGTCAGTCTTGGGTAAGTCGCAAAGGATATGACACTCCTCGAACCAGGCTTTAACATGCAAATCAGAAAATTCTCTTCGTGGAATGAACTCGTAGAACCCGGAGAGCTTGAATACTATACTAAACAGCGCTATACGCAAGGCACGAAATGCTGGAATGGACCACAACGCAGCCTCGAGGTCAGTCGTTCTCGTCTTGCTATTCGCCAGATCGCTGATCAATGTTCTTCAGCTCATTCTTTCGTGTGGTACAGAGAACGCTCTACTAACGGTCGCAGAATTGGAGAAGTGCGAGTACCAAATCACCGGAACGAGTCCTGCTCTGTGCCGTCCGTTGGATGACGAGAGCAAGAAAGATGAACTGTAGTGTGATCAGCACGTTGGTTTTACTGAACACAACTAGTTAGTTTGAGACATATTCAAACGTACTATTACTGAACATCACCATTTCCATTGTATGCGCGCGCGTTATCGACACCGTTATAACAACATTGGGTCAACAGGAGATTTCTCACCCCCTGAATTTGCGCTGCTCTTTACTAGTTTCCCGATCTGCTTGTCACACGAAGGCGTGCAACCGGATGCATAGGCTGGCTGGCCATCGATCCTATTCTTATGATGACAAGACTAGCTAGTGAATAACACGAGAAACTTGCTTAACGCCTACTAAACTACTAAAGGGCCAATTATGTGAATATACATCGTGTTTTCCCGGAACGTATTTGACATATTCGTGCTGCAATCATCTTGTACCGTAGTGTCACTGCACCAGTAGGACATGATACCAGCTCCGAACCATTACATTCCAACCTCGGGCCCATGTTCGTCCTCGTCCCTCCCTTCCCGGTCGCGCATAAGCGTAGCATGCACAGAGCGCTTCTCGTACCTGAGATCCTTTTGATCATATTCAAGCATGTTACAGATGATTCGGGCAAGCCTTTCCCGCCAACGCTTGCCGCCATTGCAAGCACTTGCCGGCCGTTTCAGCGCTTGGTCGAGGAGATCCTCTGGTACAAATTGCCCAAAATCTCGGCCCTTTACGACATTCTCCCGTCCCAAGTGCGGAACAGGGAAACCCGGACCTGGTCTCTGGTGAGTGCGTGTGCTCGTGCGCCACTAGGTCCCCGATGATAACCCGCCGGCGTGTAGAGCCGCCGGATACTTTCCGGCCCTGAATGGACGCGATTCATGGACCGTGCAAGTCGCGTTCGAGTTCTCAATGAGAACACGAGCACTCCTTACACTTATCATGAGCGGTGTTGGACCATCTTCCTCACCATGGCTGCTTTGCGGGATCCCCCTGTGCTCACACCCAACCTTCGCGAGCTGAAGTGGCAGACAAATCACCACCTCTTCTGTCCTGCTATCAACATCTTTCTTAGCCCTTCCTTGCTATCTCTGGAGATTGATGCCAAACTCCTCATCAACCACGTCATTCGTTTTCCTCTCGGGGATATTTGCCCCAAACTCGAGCATCTAAAAATAACCGGCAATGGCAGGTCTGCAGCAGATACCATTTCGAGCATCTTGCGCGGGTTGCACTGTTTGGAGAGTGTGGCCTGCTCTTCCCTGGATGACGATGCATTCGTTCACCTCGCTCAGCTCAAGAGGCTCTCTTATTTGATGATTGACATGCGTTGGTCTGAGCTCCACTTCCATGAGCTTCGTGATCACCTTGGACCAAGCAGCTTCCAGAGCCTGCAAACGCTCTATTGGAAAGACTACAACCTCGGCCTTCTCGCAGAAATTTTTTTCATGCCGGACGTCTCGCCCTTCAGTATCCATCTGGAGATCGAGTCGTTTTGCACCTCGCCATCGTTGCATGCGTTCTTACACTCGTTCACTGTGAAATTTCCACACACGCGGGTTTTCTCCCTCGTTCACGATACCGAGGCTAGCAGACGGTTCGGTCTACACGTGGGTCCGCCAGGACGCGAACACCAACTGGGCGCATGCGATTTGGAACCGCTCTCCGCACTGAAGACCCTGCGCGTGCTCAACCTCGTGGACCTAGGCAACCTCCAGCTGGACGACGACCTCGTCAAGACGATCGCGTCCGCATCGCCCGAGCTCGAGCAGCTCCGTCTCGGAACGGACATTGCAGAACCTATGCACACGTCCGTCACCTTTGACGGCCTCCTCTCACTCCTCCAACGCTGTCCCAAGCTGCAGTCAGTGGGGGTGCGCATCGACGCGGAGGACATGCTGTCGTTTTGGGACACGACGGTGCGTCACGAGTGCGTGACGCATCTGCGGTTGGAAGGGAGCATCCTCGGAACGCGGCGGGCAGAGGTAGACGAGATGCTGAAACGGGTGTTACCGGGGTTGAAGACCGTCGAGGAGAGTCTGGATGGGGTGAGGTGGCGCGTGCGCGACGTGGACGCAACAAAGGGAAAGGAATGCGCGAATAATGCGCGGACGTCCGTGGGAGGTGGGAGACCCACCGGCCGACGGACGCGAAATTCGCTCGAGAGCGTGCGCGATGGATGAGCCGTGCGTTTTATGACGATTCGTTGATGTCACACTGGTTTCCTCACCGCTGGTCTCTACGTGACCCACCTTGGCCCCGACGCGTTTCGGTCTCGGACGGCCGCGCCGTATTCTCGTGTGTGCAAATACCCCATTGTATTACCCAGTTCACAGCAGTTTCATGTCTCGTGGTCTATCACCGACTTATTTTTTTCGAGTTCGATTGGGACACTCGGGTAGGAGAGCGGGTCTGTTTTTAATAGTGTATGACCGGATCGCCCGCGTGGTCTCCTCTGTACCTTATAGATCGATGTCACGATAATGAGCACGTTCCAGCTTCGGACGATAAGCAGGCGACCGTTGCCATGTGCTCGTTTGTACGTCCGGCGCGGGTGGCACGCGGCTAGCCTTTGCGAGTGTATGTACTTGGCCCGCACGCACGCCTCTAACACATCGGTGTGCTTTTAGACCCGCGTCTCGGCATGGAACGAGAAACTTGAACCGAAATCGCCCGTGCTAGTGCAAGCGACGGATCAGGAAATTTTGGGCCTGCCCCTTGATTGAAGAATATATACTACCCCCGAAGAGCGACGCGGGGGTAACTTGACAATGACACGGCGGGGCACCGAGATCGAGTGATACACGGTGCATCAGATCATTTGCCTGTCTGGATCATCATTCCTTCATGACAGATAAGCGACGGAGCGACAAGACAGCTGTATATACTAGTCTGGCAGGCCATCCAAGGCAGATGACAATCTCGGAACAAGTAGGAAGGATAGCGTTCTAAAGCTTCTATTTTTGCCTTTTGCGAGTTCGTCTCGCAGGTACCGCAGAAATTTAGGAGAGAGAAAGAAAGGTATAAGCGCTATCGTACGCTGCATAATTTTAACCGAATAGTAGTGGGACGTGTGAGCAAACCGAGGTATGCACCGGATTATTACGGACTACAGACGAAAATGTCGGCGGTTGGACAAACCGAAAGGTTAAATGTAAAAAAGAGAAAAGGCAAGTAACCGCACCGGGTCAGCGGGAGAAAGTATCGAATGAAGCGCAAGCGCATCATTCAGGCTACGGACTCGTCATCCCGACATCCTCGCTTACTTCCCGCACACATCGTTGTGCTCTCAGCTCTGGTGTTGCCTCGCCTCTATCTCTATCCTTATCGTCTCGCCCCGGATCGCCGCAGCCATCCGCATGGAATACACCCTCACCCTGGGGTTCCTCCACGTCACCACAACACGAGCTTGCCGAATTGGGGGGCCGTATTGTCGGTTCATCGTCCGTCGTATCGCCACCTTCCGTTTCAGTTTCGGTAGATGTCTCGCTAAAGATGCTGCTTGCATCATCGTCTCGGGTATGCACTGCACGCATGCTCGGTGTTCGGTCGGGTGCGACGGAACCGCCATAAGCGTCAATGGCGCCCATCGCACGTGCCGGACCTGACGAAGCCGAGGGCTGGGATCGGAGCTGCGTCGACGGGGTTCGGGGTAGTTGGGTAGCCGAACTCTGGGAGGACGATGAAAGGTGCGACTGCGATTGAGACTGGGAGAAAAGAACAAGCTGTTCGGCATATCTCTGCATTTCTTCTGGTAATATGACCAGAGAGAAATTGTTGAGGAGAAGGAACTGGAGCTCTAGCTGGTTGAGCTCTGCCTGGGGTAGACCTCCCACCTAAACGATATTGCGGGATAGATGGGAAACCCGATACCTTAATCATCGTGATGACAGAGATCGGAAGACATTGACACACCTTTGCATATCGCGAGTTGGTGTAAAAGACGTCACTAAAAAATTTGCTGGCTACGGTGACCCCTGCAATGACCAATCGGTGGACGTTGTACGAATCGATGACAAAGGTACGGCCGGTAGCCTCGGAAGCGAGGCGAGACATGCGGTCAAAATAGACGAGGAGGGCGAGAAATACTTCGTTTGTCGTCGGACAATACTTGAGGATGCGCAAAAGATATGCTTCGAGAGTGATGGTGGGGATGTTGCGGGCGTGGAAGGTGAGGGCAGAGGCGGGATTAACAAGTGCGGTACGGGACGCAGATGTGAGAGAGCGCCACACAGGAGTGCGAGAGGCGGCGTCTGATGACGGGGCTTGAGAGTGGGTTGGAAGGGTGTGGGCGGCCGAGTCTGGGGAGGAAAGAACATCGTTGGTGCGTGCGATTTGGGTGAGCAGGGAAGCGAGGAGCTTGAGGAGGTCGGTCGGGGCGTAGGAGTGTATATCGACAGATGGAGGGGGAAGCGCAGGATGTGAAGGATGAGGGATATGTGTGGGTGCGTTATCGAGAGGTGGGGCAGGGAGAGCGGAGGAAGCGGATGAAGAAGGGAGAAAATGGAGATGTTGTTGGGCGGCATTTGGCCGAGCAGCGAAATGGTCGTAGGCCACAGCTGGAGGGACAGACAAGGATTTTGATGGATTGAAATGGGAGGAGGAAGATTGATGGGCGGAAGAAGCGAAAGCTTGCTGTATTGGCGGTTTTCGGTGGGAGGGTCTTGTGGAGCGTGCGGAGGAGGTGGAGGGTGCAGACAAGGGCAATGAGGACAGGGAGGAAATGTTCCTGTCGATGGGTCTGTGTTCAGAGTTGTGCAGCGGATTGACCAGGGCGAGCATGATGACCGTCGTAAAGACCAGTCGATCTTGACGAAACAGTCCACATCCCTGGCCCCGTGGGAGCGTCACAGCGTCACACAATAAACACATCATCGCATTCGAACCCCCTGGCAGCACCGAGTCCAATTATCTGCGCAAACGTTCGCCCCAACCACTCTCCGAAACGTTCCTTGGCCCCCTTTCTCAGTCGACTGGGATCTCCCGAGCCGCACAGCAAATTGACCCACTGGTACACACCGCACACCTGAGCCACCGGTGGAGATATAAATGCCCGATCTTTTTGGTCACCATCGCGACTACACTCCCAACGCTCGGAACGATCTCTACCGTGACATAGAGTGCTGAAATGGGGGTGGGGAGTGTTCAGGAATTGCCAATTGAGTGCCCGAGCGCCACGGGCCTCGATCGGAAAAAGGAGGCAAAAGGAGAATAAAAGTGTCGCGCTGTCATGATATTTTGACAGTGTGTCGGGAGCGGACGAAGCTACAATGTCCGATACACTCCTATATCTCGTCTCGATCGCAGGCTCGTCCCTTGGCGTGAGGGCACATCATGTTACCATGTCGTATGTGGGATGGCCAGTGCGAGTTGCTGTCACACGAGATCGGTGCCACAGACACGACCTGATGTAGCATCTAGCTGTGCACGGGGAACGCTGGCGGTCGTACGACGAAACTAGCTATAGATGTGATGGACCTGAGATATATGGATTACGTCAACGGGGAAGGGAAGAACGAGGTTATGGGCATGTATGACGATGGAGGTCTTATGAAATCGGAAAACGCAAAAGGACAGAACAAAGGGACGGAAGAAGGGACGGGAGGAGGGGAGGGGAGGGGAGGGGAGAGGAGGGGGGGGAGATGAGAAACGGAACAGGGTGATCGAACACGGGAATATGCTCGGCTTCGATTCCGCGTTGTGTACACATCCGAAAAGCGGTCGACACATATCAAAATATCCGGACCAAGGGGTACATATAAAGGGTGGGATCCGCAGAGACGGTATCGCAACGCTGTCCTCCCCTCGTCGACCTGGTCTGCCAGCGGGGACCGGTGATGCGTACCAGACGGGAAGAAAAGTCGCACGGTCCCCCGTTGGGGGGTCGTTCGCGGTTGGCAGCAGCGTTTTTGATATGCACGCCCGATTTTGAGCTCGGATTTATAACACCAATTATCCTCTGCTAACTATCCCGGCATAGTCTCCAGTTCAAAAGTCCCCTCCCCTCGTCCTCCCGTCCCCGCCCCTGCACATCTCGCCGCCCGCTCGTTTCCCCGCGTTGTCGTCGCCGTCCTCCACGACGTCGACGCCCTACCAACCCTGGACCTCGTCCGTCTCGCCCATGATCCATCTCGATCGGAGCCACCACCATGACCTCGACCAAACCCAAAAGCAGAATCTAATCTTGTCCCGCGATCATGACGCCCCCCACTTTGACTGGGACGACCTCTCCCACACGCCCGACCCTCCCCCCTTCTTCCACGACGCCCTCCATCCTCAACAGCCCCTTTCCCCGCACAACATTCACCTCTCCTCCAACACAACAACGTCCCCCGCCCATCCCCCGCACGACGTCCGCGACGACAAGAGCTCCTCCCTCTCTCCCGCACCCGACTCTGGCTCCCCCGCCCCCCAGCAAAATTCCGGCCCCCTCCCCCTCCCGCAGTCCCTCCCGCATCCCTCCGTACCAGACAAGCAGGAACCAGACCTCGCCGTCGAAGGCACCCTCACCCCCCTCACCGAACTCTCCCCCGCGCCTGACCTGGACGACGCATCCGAGGACACCAAAGACGTCCAAGACGATGCCAAGGATTCATCCCATCCGGTTCCCTCGGTGTCGCAGGACGAACCCACTCGCGACAGACGTCTCCAGCCCACCGTCCGCATAAACGGCACTTCTTCCCCGCCCACCTCCAGTGCCAGCTCGCCCTCCAGACAATTTTCCACCACAGATACATTCTCGGTTCGGCTGAATGGAACTCCCGCGGCCGCTGGTTCATCTCACTCCAGAGCCTCTTCGGGTGAATTCTTGGTGCCACCACTCCCTTCCGGACTCTCTGTACCCGGTTCCGGTCCCTCTGGCGACTCAAAAGTTGTACGAATCCTCGAGATAAATGCCGAACTCTTCAAGTGCGTCGAGTTTCGTTCTTCGTTCTTCCCCCATTCACCTCTTTATCAGAGTCTGCTTGGAGTTTCAAGTTCGTGGGATCCCGATTTCAGACTCCCGGTTCCAGCAGTTTGTCCCTCTTTTCCAAACATGCCAAATTTCCCCTCACATCTACCCAGGTATGCGGTGCGACTCCAGGTAAACCTGACGTGGTTGGCTGCTGCTGCCGATCAACGGCACAATGTATGCGTCTTCTCTAGCCAGATTTACTCACTGCATCCTGAAAACATCTCCCTAGAGCCCCAACATTACACTCCCAATCATGGAACCGCCTGTAGCAGTCGAGTTCGTATCCATGGACCGAATACACCATCTCTACTCCGACATGTCAACGCTATTTGCCAAAGACGTCGCGCGGAGACAGCTTCTCAACGCGACACACCATGGTTCTCCAGTTGCCCCTTCTGCAGCTCCCAACGGGGCGTTGAAGCGCACGCGGTCAGATGACATTCCAGACATCGCCAGCAAGCGGCGTGACGTTGGCGAAAACAAACCACAAGTAACGCAGGCACCTGCTGTCATGTCCTTATCCAGTGGTATTTCACATCCCAATCCTCCGAGCACTTTCCCCCCTCCGGGTCAACCTAACATCGCCTTGTCGGCCGCACCAGCCGTGTCACCGAGTCCGCGTGTATCTAGCCCCGCCATGCCTCCGCCATCAGCGAACCCGTCTCTTCCGTTTGGTGCAGCAGAAGCCTCGATCGCTGCAAGTACGCGTGCGCGTGCCCGAGAAATTCAGATCCAGCAGGCTAGAGATCAACAATTACGCCAGGCTGCGCAGATGCAACAAATACAAGCTGGTCGACATATGTCACCGCCTTCGACGTCCCAACATGTCCCGCAAGCTGTGGCCACTGGACAATCAAACGCAGCGTTCGGACCACAGGCGCAGCAGCTTAGCGCAATATTGCAGAACCCTAACCACCCGCTCATGCATTACATGATTCAACAAATGCCTCAATTCACCTCGCTCCCCTTACAACAACAGATACAGAAGTTGCAGGTGTTTCAGGTATTTAGTACACAGAGGCCCTTGTCACTCAACTCACTTGAATTTCTAGAATGTTCTTGCACAGCGGCAACAGCAACAGCTCCAAAATCCTCAGGTGACCACCCCACAACGCAATCCCCAGATGGCTGGCATGGCACAGAACGTCTCAGTCACCCCGATGTCTAATGGAGCGATGAACGCTGGTGGTGTTCCAAGCCCAGTGTCTCCCCTTGCCCAGCAGTCACCGGTCATGTCGCAACAACAACCACAACAAGTGATGAACCCACCTACTCACAATGGCATGTTCTCTTTCAGTCAAGGCCCCACCAATCCGGGAATGGACCCGCGTATGGCAGGCTCGAATTTTTCCTCGCAAATGCAAGCAGGAATGCCTAACAATATGAACGCGAACCAGCAAAGACAGTTCGTACTCATGCAGCAGCAAATGCGAAGTACGAACGGAAACATGAACGCTGTTTCGAATATGATGAGCCCACAGCATGCCTATGCGATGGCACAACGCATGGCCCAGGCAGGACCATCGCAATCCGGCAGCGGTGTAGGTGGGTCTCCCATGTCAGCGCCGACAGGTGATCAATTCCCCGTTTTGCGTTCGAATTCGACGATTCCTGGCATTGCGCGGAGCGCACGCTCACCCTCCGATGGTGTTCATTCGCCAATTACGCCACGAGCATCTTCAAGACTTTCTCAACAACCTCAATTACAGCAAAACGACTTTTCCCAAGCAATGATGCAACATCCACATACTGCTATGGCTCAAAATCCGGCAGCATTTAACCCCCAGGTTCAAAATCACAACTGGCCGCAGAGTGGTCAGCAGCCGATGCAGCAGCCGATGGGAATGGTTGGCGGGCAGATGAATGGGTATTCCATGAGTTCGTCGAATAGCGCTGGTGTTGGTGGTGGATTCTTTGGGTCGACACCGTCACCTTCGAACCCAAGTTGGCAGCAACATCAGCAAGGCATGACGGGAAGCTATCCATATGGACAGACGATGAACCAACATATGCCATCCGACCAGGGTCGTCTATCACAGATGACCAGTATGTCCATACCTCAAAACATGGGCCCCATGGCAGACGGCTCGGGTGCTCCTGGGGAGTACGACATATTTAACTACACTGGTTCATGATGTCTATCCGATTTCCTCCGGATATGAATTCTCGTTCTACCGTTCTGATGATCATTATCGCCTCGAGGTATTATTTTATGTGGTTTTTTTTCTGTTTCTCCTTCCGTCAGTCATGACCGCAGGTTGGGCTATCTTGGTTCGGTCCTCCGACAGAGATGTGCGTCTACTCTCTGGATTGATTGACCAAGTCTCCCCTCTCCCTTTTTTTTTTCTGCGATACTATACTTTGATGGCACATCGTTCTCGCTTTTTCGCAAATAGTCTGTTATGAAGTAGTCTGTCTGTATGCTATAGAAAAAACGCTGTCCAAGTTTGCTGGTATACCGACGGTCACGACACCCCGATAAGCATCTACATTTGATCCAGCTCATCTCACGGCCAACGATGGTGTTTACGAAGCTCTCTGTGCAAGAAAAGGACGCGTTTTTCGGCCTCCTCGACGAGTGAGTGCCCAGATCAGACATCCTGTGTTGGTCGCGGTTGATCTTTGCAGGTACTTTCAGTCGCGACCCGAGCTATTCGGGCAGAATGATGGCCAGGGGACGGGCATCTCGACCGTAGCCGCTGCATCGGCCGTCCAACGCGCGCTCGCGGCCAATGCGATCGGCGCCAGTGGTGCGTCGGGCAAGTCGAGTAATCCATTTACGGGGGCGCTGACGACGGTGCGTGCGATCGCCATCCCAGCTCTCCCTCCCAGTGATACCCCACCGTGTGCTGACGTCCCTCGGTTTGGCTCGATCGATGTGACATGTCATGCATGACTCTGTAGTCCAACTTGAAGGACGTCGACGCTGCGCAGGCGGTGACGGTCGGCCGGGTTGCTGCCGCCTCGCTCGCGTTCTCGCAGGGCCAGGGTGCTGCTAGGGGTGGTCATGGTAGTGGGGCTTCACCCTCACCCACGCCCACGCCCATGTCCACGCTCTCGGGGCTAGCGAGCGCGATGAGACCCCAGACAGACGGTGCGCCGTCGTTGCCCCACCGCGTGACGTCCAACGTACCCGCGCCCGCGTCTGCAAACACGGAACAGATACCTGGATCAGAGGTGGACAAGCTCGTGACGCGCAAGGTGCGTGTGTGGTTCCGTGTGTCTCGCGTACGTACGTCGCGTCGTAGCGTGACCCCCTCGTGCCCCTGGTCCGTCTTCGTCTTCGTCTCTGTCCTGCGCTACCCCGCATACCTCGTCCCGCACCCTGACCAACGCCCTTGCCTCCCCTTGCCCTTGCCCTTGCCCTTTTTATCCTGTGGATCCTGGGTGGCTAACGCACGCTCTTCTCCCGCCGCACACACACGCGTACACGCAGGCGAGCGTGTTTTCGTCCTTTAAGAAACAGCCCTCGGCGGGGGTGGTCATACCCCCCGCGTTCGTCGCGCCAAAGAACACCTACGGACCACCGCCCGTACGGCGCGTCATGTCAGAGACGAGTACCAGCGCGGGCTCGGGCACGACGCCACGACAACCCGAACCCCAGCCCGAAGAAGCGTTCGCAGAGGGTGAGTGGGCAGAGGTGCTGTACGACTACAAGAGCGAGGTGTGTCCGTGGTGACAGCGCAGTCGAGGCGAGAGGTGGCCTGGGCTGACCTGTTGTGTTTCTGGTTGGGCAGGATCCGGGCGATCTGGCGATCGAAGCTGGTGCAAGAGTGTTTGTCACTGCCAAGTCCTCGGAAGATTGGTCTGTCTTTTTTTCCACTGGCGTGGTTTGCGGTCTGACGTGAATACTTGTAGGTGGACAGGTCAGGTAGAGGGTCAGGACAGAGAGGGTCTTTTCCCTGCGTCCTATGTCAAGCTTCTGTGACGTCTGGGTTGGGGGGTTTCATCGTTTACCCCCGCCAATGTAATGCATCATCTCCATACATTCGTGCATCATGAGATCATCATTGGTTCATCAAAACGACAAGGGTATGATACAATGTCAAGTACAGAACGAGAGTCAGGGATAGATCGTGTATACAAGTACGGCTACAGCGGCATGGGTGTCCATGGGAAACGCACCAGTCTGTCAAGTATGAGATTGTACACAGGTATCAAGCAGATGGGTCGAATTCATGAGTGTCCGCGAGCACATAGGATGTTCAACGTTAGAAATGTCATGAAAGATCGTTCGATGCGAGAAAGAATGGCATTTTTGATAGAAGCAAAATTTTGATGTCCGTGATCATCTTCGTATCCGCCACCCAAAGAGGTCAGACGTCGAGGACGTGTTGGTTGGCCGCCACCCGAAGGATGGAGGACCGCGAGTGGACCAACCTTCGAAAAGTGCTTCCGTGGCCTTGCGGATGATGCTCATGGGGCTCGACAATGGTCACGGCAGGAGGGGCAGCGCATGGTTTAGTGATCGAAGCCTCCTTGTCCTGTGTCTTGGTCGCTGCATTCCACATGCGACTAAGGAAACCGGGGGTACTAAAACTTTCTTTGAGCCGCGGTGAACCGGCAGGAATATTGATGCCCTTGGTCTGCAAGCCTATCGATGTTCCGTACACAAACGAGGTCACACGAGGCTTCCCACCATGATGATGCACGACTCGAATAGAACACGCCTCGGGTAGAACGGGACTACGGTTCTCCTGGCATATCGGAGAAGAGTGGCCTACTGCCTTGATGGTCGTCGCAGAGTTGACGGACGACGTGTCGGACACTTTTCTACCCTCGCGGCGTATCTGAGACGGAAGAGAGCCAAGCACAGAACGTTTCTTGGACAATAGCGTGCTATTATCGCGTTCATCCTCTGGGCTAGTGATCGAACCAGTCGACGACTCGGTGTCCTCCGTCAAGGAGCCCATCTCAGAATCGGTGGCGCCCAAGGTGTCGGAGCTATGACTACTTGACAATGGGGATGGTGGAATAGGCGGCGGGGGTTGTCGACTCGTAGTATTGTGAAGTACGCTCAACCGGCTGTTAGACATTCGTTTCGCAAGGCCACGCACTGTTGACACGATGGAGGAACTGGCCGCGATTTGCGGACGAGGAGGGGGATCGTAAGGAGGAGGAGGGGTCGGGGGGTGCTGTACCTGAGCTCTCGCTTTTCCCGCTTTTGCAACCTTTTCGACTGCGGCGACCCTCATTTCCTGAGGACTAGAAGGATTGGTCTGCCTGTTAGCGATGAAAGGAGCAAAATGTCTTAGTGCCTCGTCTTCGCTGAAGCGAAGATTGTAGTCGAGGAGGAAGAGAAGCTGCTTTTCCATGAGGTTTACCTCTGCGAGATCGAAAAGCGCGGCATAAGCAGACCAATGCTTGTTTTTAGGAGACGAGTCGTTGAGATATTTCGCAGCAACGATCAGAGTCGCCAAAAAGACACGGTGACGGGTACAAGGCATGCCTGTCAAATTTGTATCAGGATGAGCGGACGAGGACGGGGTGAACTCACCCTTGGCCATGGCTGGCAGCTTTGCACGCAGACGGTGGAGGTAGATGAGGGTGGTGAGCAAGGTGGGTACCTGCACGTTGGATTTTAGGATAAGCTGCGCGATAAAGGACTCCAGGCCAGGGAGGCGAAAAGGGGGTGGCGCCACATCGTGGGTGTGCCTGTCCGAGGACGTGGGCTTGACAGGGGTAGGCGGCGGGGTGGGAAACGTCGGGGTATCGACGGGGGGCTGGTCTTCAACCATGATGACCTGCGCTGCCTGGAGAGCAATATACTGGACCATTTCCATCGAGACACGCCTGCTCATTAGGTCAACGAAACCAGGGTTGTGGAGGGACGCGGGGAGGAGGGAGGCGGGATGACGACGGTCGACGGACATTTTGAAAGGGAATGGCTTGATAGAGAATGTCGCTGGACGGCCCCTTGAGAGGGGCGAGTCTACAAAATGAAGCAAAAGGGAGGAATGAGAGCGTTGGATTCGCGGCACTGCCGACTTTTTATGGACGCGGAGGAGCACAAACAACCACACACGCGTCGAGGTCACGGGATCCAAAAATCAACGACGCAACACAGCTGCAAGAGAAGCCCCACAAAAAGTCGAGGTCGGCCTTTTATACGGCCTCGTCCCATTGCAAGTCGGACTGGTTTGGATGGAGACCCGAGTTTGAGCACAGACTGACTTGCAATGTTGTCCTTGTCCGATTGGGTCACCACCCTCGCGTTGGTGTTCGGTGGCTGCTGCAGGTAAGCAGTCGTCGAGCGTGCCCGGGCCGTCGTAGGCTGATCGGTCTCACAGCAATGGAATCACAACGGAGCGTCTCACGTCCGAGAACCCCCACTCGGGTATCCTCATCACCTTTTTGCAGTTCTTCGTCGTCTCCCTCTACGCCCTTCCAACCCAGCTTACCTTTGCATCGCCCAGTGGTTCGACGTGGCTTCCCCACCTAAGAAAACGCAGAGTACCCCTCTTGCCCTACTATGCGCAGGTCGCACTCTTTTTCGTGCTCTCCGTCCTCAACAATGCCGCGTTCGCATTCGACATACCCATGACCGTCCACATCGTCTTCCGCAGCGGTGGCATGATCATCAACATGCTCCTCGGCTTTCTCCTCGTCAAAAAACGGTGCGTTCCCCGTTGTTGCGCACGCCCTATGACAACTCAGCCATCGCATCCCCAGGTATACCCCCAAACAAGTCATCTCCGTATTCATCGTTACGATCGGTATCATCCTCACCACCCTCTCCGCCTCCAAACCCCCCTCGCACGCACACCCAAGCCCCGACGCCCCCACCTCCCTCTACGCCCAAGGCATCGCCATCCTTGCCCTCGCCCTCCTCCTCACCGGGTTCCTTGGCCTCTCGCAAGACTACGTCTTCGCGCGGTACGTCCAGCCCACCGCCTCCGACCCACTCGCCCAGCCGTCTTGGAAAGAAAACATGTTCTACGTTCACGCACTCGCTCTCCCGCTCTTTTACTTCTCCCGAGAGAATATCGCGACTGAGTTGGTGCGGTCGAGCGCCAGTCCAGCCGTCCCCCTCATCCCTGTCCCGCGCGATGGTCCCGGCCCTCACCCCGCGCTCGTCCTGCCCTCGATGGTCATATACCTCGTCGCGAACACGGTGACGCAGCTGCTGTGCGTCGTCGGCGTCAATAGGCTCACAGGGCGCGTATCCTCACTCACGGTGACCCTCATCCTCACCGTGCGCAAAGCCATGTCGCTTCTCCTCAGCATCGCCGTGTATGGCCGCCAGGCCAACGGCATGATGTGGACCGGTGCTGTGTTAGTGTTCCTTGGCACGATTGGATATTCGACCGGGAGTCGGATTAAGATCAAGAACAAAAAGGATTGACAGGCGACGTGCTTTTAGATAGCATTTCTTACTTTGGGCCACGCGGCGGGCGTATAGATAGAATGTGCCCATGATAGACAAAGTTATTATTAATGACATAACCGAAAGGAGATGATAGCGTGCGCGAGATGGCACACAACGACGAGTGGGCCACACAGCTAGCAAGTCTCGACTCAGGCTTCTTGACCCGTGGCGATATCCCATGTCTTTTTGATCAGCACGACGGCAGGGTCCGTCGAATCTTGCAACTTGGCGAACCCGACCGTGCTGAGCGTCGTCGCAAAGTTGCGCAGGTATGGTGCGTACTGTGGTACAGGGTAGCGTCAAACCAAGATTAGCAGGCACAGAGCGAGAGCGACAAACCGTTCTGCAAAAGTGTCTGTACCATCCCCAGGTCTTCCAGGTCCTCCACTCGTCGTTGGACCACGTCACACGTTGCTCCCATGCATCGTCCCCGATCACGCTCCTGCCATACGGGTTCTGGTGTGCATCGCCTGGCGAGGGCGCCAGAGACGACACGAAGCCCTCGATCGTCCGCGACAGCGCGCCCTTTTGCTCGCGCGTGAGACTCGTAAACGCCTTCAGCGCAGTGATCAGCTGAGGGCTCTCCGCTGAGTCGTCTGCATCGAGCGGTGAGCGACGAACACGTATTGCAGCAACGACACAACCATACCTTGTTTGATGGGCTTCACCTCCGCATCCACCTCCATGCTCGCCACGTCCGCGCCGCCGCTCGCTTTGACGCGGGCGATGCTGTCGTCCTGCTCCTTCCTCAGCGCTGCCACTTTTCTCCGCGCGACCATCACCCTCCCGTTGGCTTTGTCCAAAGCGCCTTTGATCAAGTCCCACTCGAACGCGCCGACATACAAGAGGTTCGTCTCTGCGCCGTCCCCGTTACTACGCTTCGCCGAATTTCCAAACGTCCACGAGATGACGTCGGTCGGATCGACGATCTGGTATTGCATCAACTTGTCGAATACGATCCCGATTATCTGTCGGTTCCGCTTCCAAAAGGTATAGACGGCGTCGAGAATGTCCGTCTTGGCTTCCATTACATCGCCACCTCCTTGTGCAGGACTGGGGGTGGAGAGACCGCGGAGAAGCGGAAGATACCGCTCGATGGCATTGAGGAGGTGGGAGAAGGAGCGGGAGCCGATTGAAAGCAGACACTGGACAGCTATGGAACGTATTAGAGAGTCAACAGATGCGTATGGATGTGGAGCAGGAGGGGTTGTCTCGAGGGACGTCCTAAGTCCGTCAATATGGGATATGACTTCCTCAGCACGAGAACGACCACGGAGAAGGTCGAGGATAGACTGGGCGGCATCATGGTAGGGACTTGCTGTGATGTATGAATAAAGAGAAAGTGTCAATTAAGGAAAGTCATGCAGACTCACAAGGATCTTCGTACTCAAAGCCAGGACCAGGTGGTTGGGCATCAATCACGCTCGAGTCAGCTTGCATGGGCTCGGGAAGGGTTTTAAGAACCCGGTCATGATACGACAATCGTACTTCAAGTTCAATTGCTCGGCGCATGAACGATCGTTTCGGATGCTGCTCCACAAGAACGAGATCTGGAACCCTATTTAACAAGATCGAGCATCGTCAGTGGGACCCCAACAGCGCAATATAAACAATGCCCACCATTCTTTCCACACCCACTGGAACCCGAAGTTGCTCATATGTACAGCGAACCATTCGACGAAACGACGGGAAACCTCAACGTCGAGTCCATCTCCGAGCGCAGTATACAACTTACGGATGGCCTTGCCAACCGCTGGACCAACCGTAGAAGGTGAGAGTTTACAAAGCTCAGTGATCAAGGCAACATAGTAAATCGACTTTGTGGGTGGCTCGGGAAGGAGGAACAACGAGCCAAGGACCGTCTGAAGGGATACCTAATGTTAGTGACCGGACGTGTGAACGAAATTGAGCGCACCTCGATGACGACATTCTCGAGCTGCCAGTTCTTCGCATTCGGGTCTTCCTCAATTGGCGGTGGTGCTCCAGCTCTGGGCTTGAACGTGCCGGGAACACACCACTTGGGGTACTCGAGCAACAGTCTAGCACACTCCTTGCGGTTGACCTCGAAAATGTCGATCACGTCGCGGACGTTGGAACGGATGAGGAACCCAGAAATGCTCATGGGTTCCGGTATTGTCTGTGGGGAACATTAATACGGAGATTAGCCTCCCGATGACGTATCACAACGCACGATACTATCAAAGAGGCGGACGAAGTACTCGGGCCATTCCTCTTTTTTCACATGAGCATCCTCGCCTGTATCAGTTGCAAGACCATCGAGTTCGATAACCTCCGGCGGTACTAGGATGGAAGGTAGCTCAAAAGGCGAAGAGACAGTAGGGTCTAGGTCTGGGTAGTCAAGGTACGGCTGTGGGATACTGTTCCAAGTATCTATAAATTCAGACGATTCAAGGGCTTTGAGTACTGCGAGACCGCTCTCAAGAAGCTGCAATTCATGATGTGTAAACCGGGGGGGGAAAGCGAATCAATAAGGCATACCTCTTCCGCATTTTCAAGAAGTGCAGTTGAGGCAGATTCAAGAGACACCATAGGCTGGGCGAGAACCTTGGATGAGATAACAGACTCGTTAAAGGTCTGAATAGCTTTGATGATCTCGGCCGTGTTTGGTGACAGACTCTTCTTGATGACAGGGCCAGCCTGGAAGATGGTGTGTATGTGGCCAGGCGAGGAGAGGAGAGAAGAAACATACGATGAGTAGTCCCTCCATGGCACTTAGAGCTGCATTTTTTCCTCGACCATACGACACGCCGAACTCGTCGAGGACAGCTGCGAAGGATTGGAGAAGTGCAGACATGGACTCAATAGAGATGACTTGAGCGACCATCAGGTGGGCAAAGAAGTGTATCTAGTTACGGGGTGAGCACGGACGGTCAAATTTCATGTTGCAACGTACGCATAGACGAATGTCCCTCCATGCCAGCTTGTCGAGATAGCCCTGGAAACCCTTCCAAAAATCTTCGAGGACTAGTTTACCAAGGGAGGGAACAGACGAAGAGCCCGACGCCTGCACGGTCTCTGTTTCGGAGGGTGCTGGGTCGTGTAGCAGACGGAGCAGAGCTGCATAATATGGGATCTTGTAGGGCTGTTCCGTGACGCTGTGTGGGCTCAGTGGCAGATAGGGACGAAAGTGGGCTCCACGCTCACGCAAGACGAATGCCTTCTGATATGGCTGCGACAGTCACCGGCGCCTCGCGGATCTGTTTGGCCACCCGGGGGACCTCCTGGGCAGGATCCTAGTCGGGCCGTGTCAGAACGGGCGCCAGTGAAAGGGGAGAACGACTCACTACTTCGCCCATCTTTATGATGATGTTTTTGATGACATGCTCGGGAGAGTCGTGTTCCCGGCGACGGTCGTGGTAGTCGTAGTCCTCTGTAGTCAGCGTTGGTCGAGCTGAATTCCGGTGCTGGTTCGGTCGGTCCTCACCTCTCTCTCTGTTGTGTCGTCGCCGGTGGGGACCCCCTCCTCTGTATGGTCTGTCGTAGCTCATGGCCTGTTTTTTTCTCTGGTTCAGACTTTCGGCCAACCTAGAGAAATATATGGGCGGGACAAGTGCTTTGGTTGTCACGTGCAAAACTTGTCCTTGCCTGCTACGTTGTTCCTGCTACGGGGTGAGTGCGCGAGTCCTCTTCCGCGTAGTCATTAATGTCGAATGGCCCCAGGCATGCAGGACTCATGCGATGGGCCTTGTCCAGAGTCGCTCGTAGCATTCGTTCAGGTCCACCCAAATTCACCCGCACCTTCTTTGTACGCTCGCCCCCGCAAGCGTCCACCAAGCCAATACTTTTCTATCCTGACCATACCCCATCCACCCAACCCCACCATACTCCAGAAAACGCCCAGCTTCAGTCACCGCTTCCACCCAGGCACCTCTCTCTACTTGCCGCCAAGGCCGTTCGCCTAGCTTGCAACAGTGGTGCCTTTCGCGATGCTCACTTTATTATCAACTCTCTTCATTCTTCCAATCACCTCGACGCGCCACCACCCGAGCCCATCAAGCTCCCCTTCATGCCCGCTTTCCAATTCTTTCCCATCACATTTGACAAGCCCATTTCCCCGAGGCTCTCTGCCCACGTCTTGTTGCATCATGTCCTGCGCAACGATTCTCCTCTCAAAGCGTACGAGACCGCACAGATCCTGATCAAGAAAGGTATTCCCCTCCGGCAAGCCACACTCGTCAAAGTCACGCAAGCACTCCTGCAAGCCCCTCCCACCGTGTTCACAGTGCTCAAGGATAAAGGTCTCTCCATGTTTTACTCCCCTGGGTCGCTCCCAGACGATCTTCCTATCAATCCGGATGCGGTGGAAGACGATAGTTTGCGTTTCGCTTTGATGCTCTTACTCAAGGCTCGGGAGAATAGACGGCAGTGCTCGGATCGTGCTTTCGAGGCGCTCGTCAACTTTTGCTTGCTCCAAGGCGAGATCATCATGGGCTCCTTGCTCTTCGTTCTCCTTGTCAAGGATTACGAGACGAAAGTGCAAAAAGCTCAAGAAATCAAAGCAAGGATAACAGAACAGGAGATATCCCAGGGAGCTGCTTCGCCACAGTTGATTGACCGTTGGAAAGAGCTTTTTCCTTTGAGAATACCTTCCAAGCGACTGCTGAAAGCGATCACGCAGCAATGTGAGGAGGAATTTTGCGATGACTCGGATGACCGCGAGGAGGCTCTACAGGCGCTTGCCAACTTGGCTGGACTTATTGACAGCCGCTCTATGCCCTTCTCCGATATATCCAATCTATTGCGCGTGCTGTACTCCTGCCCGAAACTTCCCGATACGGTCGTACCCCTACATGGAAATCCCGGACGGATGGTCAATGCATATCAGTATTTCCATCGCGTCATTTTCGGCCTTCTGCAAGACCTACCAACCAGAAAGGCCAAAGATCCACCAGCCAAGGACCAAGGCAAGCGAGGACATGCGATGCCTCCACTCTCGCGTGAGACGTACAACACTCTTGTCCACTATGCTCTCCGCCATCGCCTCTCTGTCTCGCTCGCTCAGGATATTCTCCATCATATGGAATACGTACGACGACCTGCCCTCAAGCCTGATACGGCCACGTACAACATTATCGTACGGTCTGGCACGCTCCTGCGGCGAAACGACATTGTCTCTTTTGCTGTTGCAGAACTGCGAAAATTAAAGGAGAACAGTGATCATGGCATCACGGTACCATCAGGCACACCCCACCGGCACCCCCGACCTGGCTGCGGCGGCCAGTCTCTTTCCAAACTCTTGGCAGTATCTCCCACGTCTTCCAACATTCCAGCGGACATGCACACGTTGACCTCTTACATCACCCATCTCACGTCGACAGGGAACCCGGGTATCGTCGCCTCGATCCTCTTTCATGTCCTCCCTGAGCTGGCCATCGTTGATCACCCGACGTGGGGCGACAACCCTCCCAACGCCCACAAGCGTGCCATGATGGCACGTCGCGCGCGGCAAGAAAAGCTTTACCGTGCAGTGAGCCTCGGGCCCCACTTCTTCACCTCCGTTCTGAATGCGCTCTGCAAAGCCGGGAAGACGGGCCTCGCGGAACGCGTCTGGCTGCTAGCAAAGCAAGCCGAGAAAATTAGCTGGTTGAGAGCTGGAAAGGAGGGTCTCGAGGTCGTTGAGGGCTGGTGCCTGCCCGTGCACGCGTACACAATTATGATGCAGGTGTATGCGGCGGAAACGCGCAAGGGACTTCGTGGACGTCCTCGCCTACCAATCACGCCGTTCGAGAGTGGGGAGCACAAATGGCAACCGCACACGAATGGCAAGGTCAAAGTTAAAGGGTGGGCACACTATGTTCTCGCGAAGGACAAGATCGCTAGCAGACACCGGTCAAGGAGGACGCTCGGGCTTCGTATGGGTGCGGTGCTCTACCGCTCCATGTTCCGTGCAGCCCGCGACATTTACGATACCCTCACACGCATCGTCCCTCACGCGCAACCTCGCGTGTACAACCTGCAGCCAGACGCGCGGTTCTTCAACGCGGCACTGGAGATGTTTGGACGGCACTCTAGCATGACAAAACGAGCGACCAAGACATGGCCTGCGCACTGGCGGCAAAAGGAGAGGAAGGCGATGATGCGGTATTCGAGGCGGGGCGTCGTCTCGCGGAAGTGCAACCCGTTTTTGCAACGCGTCATCCATGGGATGTTGGACGCTGGGTTCGAGGTACCGATGGCGTACAGGCGTTTGGTCCTCGGGACCTGGCTGTACACGTCGATGAACCGACCTGGCGCCCCAGCGGCCAATCGCCAGCCACTCGCATTTCCGAGGTCAAGGAAGCGATTTTTGCCGCATACCTTGCCGACGCACAAGGAACGTGGGCTTCCTATCCAGCGTTCGGAGTGGAAGAAGGTGGGTCACGGGTGGAAACATCGTAGACGATGTCGACTAGGATTGAAGAAGAGGGGGCTGTCTGAAAAAGTACGCTAACGATGTATAATAGGATAGAGAATTCATTGGATTGACTGGATATCACCGGAGTCATGGCACGACCTCGTTCACCTCTTTCTGGAACACCATCAAGCGATCCATGATGTCACGCTCTATGAACTTCTCGCCCGTTCCGTCAAGGGTCTCCGCAACCTCGCCAGCAAATGACAGCCACATGGTACCCCCTGTTAAGAATTGAGATGGTATGCTGTCTTGCACATGAAAGCGGCCGCCATGGCTGTTCATCACAACGCAACACAGTGCATCGAGTACGTATTACCAGGGAGAAGAACTTGTGTACTAGCATCACAGAATGACTTCGGTGCTTCTATCAATTTGCAATTCCCCCCTTCCTGGATGACGGGTATAGCTCCGGCAGCCGCATTTGCTTCGACCCTCCCCCTACTTTGACTTCGAAACACTGCATACGGCGGCAAAAGGCCTGGGAAAGAAGGCAATGAAACCTTGTTTGCAATCGGGCGTCGTGCTACGAAATTACAATCCGTTTTTGCAACGGGTCGTCCGAGTCACTGGGATGCTGGGTGTTGGGTTCGAGGTGCCGATAACATATGGATGGCGCTGTCCCCCGGGACCTGGCTGTACGCGTCGATGAACCGACCTGGCGCCCTGTGGTGGATTGCCAGCCAGTTGTGTTCCCGGTGCCAAGGAAGCGGTTATTGCAGCTCCCCTCGTCGATGCACAAGGACCGTGGGCTTCCCACTCAGCATTCAGTGGAAAAGGGCAGGTCATGGATGCAAGCATCGCGGACGACGTTGACCGTAACTGAAGACAAGGAAAGGGCTGTCTCCATGTGCTTGAAAGAGTATGCTAACGCTGTACAGTAGAATAAAAATTCATGGCAGTAACTGGACATCACACGAGTCATGACACGGCCTTGTGCACTCCTTTCTGGAATGACACCACCATCAAGCCATTCATGATCTCCCACTCCTAGAGCGTCCACCAAGGGCCCAGTCTCGTTCGTAGATGCCACCAGCGCGCACCAACTCCAAATCAACGAATGATGACGATGATGTGGTACCCACTGTCGAGAATCCGACCGTTTACTACCTTGGTACAAATGGCTGCACGCCTATTTATCGCAACACATGCGCCGAGTTTGTATTACATCATGCAGCGCCCAGATTGAAAGTTACTGGTACCAACGAAGCGGAACTTGCATACTCATGGCAGTGGGTTGACTTAGGTGTTTTTATCAACTTTGCAATTTACCTCTTCTTAGACACTGCGTAACGCCAGCAACCACATTTATTGCTACCCTGCCGTTACCTCGGCTTCGAAACATTAGTGCCACCCACAGCCTCATTTTCCCCTGTGAAGGGTCACCGTAGCTCACCATCAAGGGCCATGACTATCCAGGACCACAACTCAATCCATTAATCGGCATAGACCTCGCGAACGCCCAGCCCGCCTTCGAAAGTGGCTTCACTTAACCAGCCGATCTAGGCTCCCGGATCAAAGGTTATTGGTACCAGCGAGCGTTTCCTACACCGTGTATCAAGGATCAGATGGCCAACCTGATACATGGATGTGGGAATTGACCCTGGCTGGGAGAGAACTGACGTGAATCAGCGCTGCATTTATCATGATCACGCTAGACTCCTTTCTCTGGTAATACAGGAGTCGGGTTCCATTCTCTCATAAAAGCCGGTCGCCCTTTCGAGAGGCAGAGCAGAAATTTCTTCTCGTTTGCCACACTTGCGATTTTCTCACCACACATCCATCAAGAGCATGTCCTGCGCATCTCAATCTGTACTGATAAGTGTCCCGCACAAAAACTATGCGAACGGTATGTCCATCCTCACTAGTTGGAAATTACTATCCAACCTTGTCACAGTTGCAGTCGTTACTGCCCTCGTATATGATCATGGTGAGGTATAGACTATGTTACAATACCAAGTACCAACTTCTTCGCCATCAGTCCTTACATCTTCAAGAGAGGTATAGTGCCACATACTCCCTGTTTGTGCGCAAGGTCTCCGACTGATAATCCATGTAGATAGATTATATTTGGGTTTGCAGTCAATCGTTTATCAAAGTAACTTTTCCTGATAGGATCACAGAGCAAACCTTGGACCTGGATATCATTTCTCTTCTTTCTCGTGTGTATTGAGTTATTCAGTGCAGTTGTTGTACCCAGCAGCAAATTAAGCACCGTTATAGGTTCGTTATGTGGGCCTTTACGGTCACATGTGAGTCTATGGTCATTTCATGACACTCACTACTAGATGCCAATGCTAAACAATTTGTCAGGATTCTGCATATCAGTATGTCTCGCTTTTGGTACATCATTGATTGAAACATGATCCTGTCCGAAGTGGTTGATAGTACCTTGCCTGACGTTACTAGTGCAAAGGTAATTTTCCTCTGACACCGAACGCCAGCAAGTGTACTAACTTCCTTGACTCTTAGACGTACGTATTCACCCAACTTTTATTGGCGATCTAGCTCACCATAAATGACATCTCTTGAACAGTTGTAAGCACCTACACACGAGATTTTTTCTGCTTACTCTATTCACGGTCTCAAGGTAAAATAATGGTTGTCATGGAGGGATGGACATTTCTTCTCTTCCTTGCTGCAGCCGATTGTGAGTCATCGTGTAGTTCGCCTTTAGGAAAGCAGGATCTAATGAGACTGTAGTCGTGATGATCCTGCGTGTGTGGACAATATATAATCGATCAAGGCCAATCCTCGTTACCCTCCTTGTACTCTTCTCAATGGAAGTTATTTCTACTGTGATCTTTGATGTGCTCAGCGACATTCCAGAGAATCAGTCAGGTACGTAGATGCTAGGAATATATATGGTACACTGCACTAACGAGCTGTCCACCGCCCACTCCACTGGTTGACCGTCACAGTGGCCACCACGCAGATACTCGGCTCTTCGTCTTGCTTGGTGCAACTTGATATCCCACCCACTTGGCTGCAGGTATCCCTTATTTTACAAGTAGTGCATGGTGTAGTGATGTGCATCCTCGTGATCTACCGATTCGTGAGGCTGTCGCTTCAGATGTACCGTGCGACAAGGCAGTGGAGACTGAGTCGGTGGATGAACTTGTTTGTCAAGCAGGGTGTTCTCTCCTTCTTCGCGTACGTCCGTGTCTCACTGGTTCCCTGGTGTCGTTGAGCCCTGCTGCCATCCAACCTCACAACTAAACTAGAACCGAACTAACGATAAGTTTCTATCACAGATTCCTACTTTCTTTCGTGATCACTGCATTTTCTTTTTTCGGAATGTGTCCGCCCGGAGGATGGCAGTTGTCACTGGCACTCTTCATGGAACTAGTACCCATGTTGGCCGTAGCCCCTCGATTCATTCTAACCATTCGGGAGTTGTACGCGGGGGCCGTTCAGAGTACACGTGGGAGTGGGATTGACACTGGATTCGGCTTGTCATCTGGCCACGACCCTGTCGGGACGGAGATGGTGTTGGCGGATATTGAGTTGGACAAGGTCGTAAGGGAGAGACCAATAGAGGGTGGATTGACTCGGGAAGAGTAGGTGGACGTAGGCCAGTGACTGGTACCCTCTACCCGGGTTGCATGCGTGGTGTTGCGTACTTTAGTGGTAATGCCAGTGGTACTTACCGCTTGGCAGTTTACTTGGTCATTACGCTACACGTTCGAGTATATTTCAGGCAAGATTGCCTTTTGTCTCCAAGCGATAGAGAAGTATGAACTTAGGATATGTAGGTCATGAGAGCATGAACGGTCAAGTAATCCGATGGACTAGCACTCCCCAGCCGATTGTGATCGATGCAGTATCTCATTCACATGTCGACGTCCTGTTGGGGAACGGTCGTTCTGTAACACGAGTCCGTGAGGACTCCAGTCGACGTTGTACGAGACTGTATTGCTATTTACCTGTAACACGAGTCCGTGAGGACTGCGGTACGTGAGTAGGTAGTTATACGTAGTGTACAGTAGTTGCTTACCTCCAGTCGACGTTGTACGAGACTGGAGAAAGCGTGGCAGGCAGACGCGTGCTAATGAACGCTGCTGCCCAAATATAGTAATCTAGTAAGTACGAAAATTGTCCAAGTATGTACTAGCTAATGGGATGATCTCCAACACGTCCGAGTCTTCTCTTCTTTGAGTGGGACGAATTAAGCTCACCCCAAGTTGATAGCTTTCCATTACTTGACAATGGGAATCGAGTGAGGTATCAAGGAATCAATTCAACGTGGTCAACTTTCGATCTGATCCGAGTGAAAGGGATCAATAATTACTTGTCACAGAAGCACTCTTGTTGGAAGCACTTCCTATCGTGTCAAAGCGTCAGCGTATGGAGGGACGAAAGTGCCTCCATGTTCGCTCATCTGGGTTCCTTCCGGACAGTCTTCCCATCAGCCTGGACGCGGCCGAAGATGGTAATCTCTGCTTTGCGTGGATTCAGGAGACATGATAGGCTGGACGGGAACCTTGTCGTTCAAAATCTGAGATGACCTCGACTGTGTGATGACGAGATGCCGGAACCCAACCTGGAAAACGATGTGTTGTAGAGAGCAGGTAAAAAGAAGAGACACGTGGTAAGAAATCCCTGCATAGCGCATAGCGGTCGTTCTGTGATCCCCCCCCTTTGTGCGTTCGCCCCCGCAGGCGCCTACTAAACGAATACTCCTTATACGGATCGTATCCCACCCACCGCACCCCCTCGAAACGTTCCCCTTCAATCCACAGTTAGGCCTGGACTGGACGGGAGGGCATGCCGACGGCGGAGACAACGTCGAGGGGTGGATGCATCACATTTTTGCCAGTGCCAGGGAGAAAATCGCGAGCAGACACCACTGGGAGACGCTCGGGCCGCATACGAGTATGGCACTCTACCATTCCATGTTCCGCGCAGTTTGTGTGCAACCTCGGGCCAGGCGCGCGGTTCCCTAACCCAGTACTGGAAATGTTTGAATGGCAACCTGGTATGATGTGGCGGGCGGCAGAGACGCAGCCTCGTTGGTAGTAAAAGGAGAGGAAGGCCATTTGCGGCTGGGTACCATGCTGCGGAACTGCAACCCGTTTGTGCAACGGGTGTCTATGGGATGCTGGGTTCAATGTGCCGATAGCTTACAGAAGGCTGTTCCTCGGGACCTGGCTGCACACGTCAATATGAACCGACCTTGCACCCCGGTAGCCAACTGCCAGCCGGTTGTATTCCATGTGCTGAAGAAGCGGTTTTTACTGTATGTCTTTCCGATGCACAAGTATCACGAGCTCCCCACTTCAGCGTTCAGAGCAGAAGGTGGATGGTGAGTGGAAACATTGCAGACGACGTCGACTAGGACTGAAGAGGAGAGGGCTCTCGAAAATTATGCTCATGGTATATAATGGGATGAGGATCGATATACCTCCACCCTCATACCACCTCCTTTTTCTGGAATGACATCACCATCAAGCCACTCATGGTCTTACAGCGGTCCTTGAGCGTCCCGTCGGGTGCATCTCATCCGTAAATACCACCAGCGCGCACCGACGATGACTATGATGTGGGGCCGGTAGTTACCTTGCTCCCGTAACTGTGCGAACCGACTCATCACGGAAACATCTTCCTGTTTTGATCGGCGCCTCATTTGATATATGGGTGCTGGGCCTCGCCCCCATGAGGTCTTCACGTCCTGAAAGTCGTCAAGCAAGATTTTTGCAAACACAAGTCGGCATTTCCGAGTACAGTAGACTTGCTCGTAATGCATACGGGTGGTTCCTAATGGGCGTTAAGTGAGACTAGCTTTAGTCAAGGTCTAGGTCACCTGAGTATAGGGTTTATGTATTATGAGCAAGTTGGAAGCGCACTGTGGCTAGCGACATGAAACATTGGCCCCCTGACTCAGGGATCGGGCGGAACAAAACTGGACTACGATCTATACGGCGACTACGAAGTATGAGAACAAGACGATCTGGACTATCTCTACGAGGTACGGTGAGATATATATCGTACTACACGTGACCTATATGCCCATGGGTTTACACCAGTCTACTGTATGTACTGTACCCACTGTCGAGGATTGAAATGGCGTGCTGTCTTGTGCACACATGGCGGCGGGGCATCACAACACATGCTCCAAGTTTGTATTATGTCACGAGATGACTTCGGTGCTTTTATCAACTTCACAATTTATCTCTTCCTGGACGCTGCGTGGCTTCAGTGTCCAGAACTATATTTACTTCTGACGCCCTGCCGTTACTTCGACCTCAAAATACGCCCAATCGATACCGCCAATAACCTCATTTTTACTCCTGTAAAGGGTCACCCGCCGGCTATCAGCGAAATTCGTCAGGGTTGTTGATAGCCATGGCTGGCCAGGAACACAGTCCGATCAAATAATCGCCCGCCCTCGAAAGGGTCTTTGCCCACTAGTAGCTAGTTGATCTAGTTTCTCTGATCGGTTTCTGGTACCAGCGAGCGTCGCGTACACCGGGCATCAGGTATCAGATAGTGAACCTGCATATTCATGTATGCACAGTCTGAGATCGTGAACAGCGCTGGGCTTATCATGATCGCAGTAGATTTCCTTCTTCAGCAACACAGATTTGAGTTCCGCTCTCTTTTAAACTGCTGGCTGGCCCGTCCATTCGGAGGTGGCGCAGAATCTGCCTGCCTTCTACTACACTTACGATTTTTTCTTACCACACGTCCATCGAGACCATGTCCTGCGCCCTTAAATCTGAGCTGACAAGGGTTCAGCAGAACAACTATGCGAGTTGTATGTCCATCCTCCGAGATTGTCGAGAGATTACTATCACAACCTTGACAGTGGCAATTCTTACCGCCCTTGTGTATGATCACGGTGAGCTTTATCTTCTGTGCCAATACCAAGTATCGACTTCTTCGTCGTCAGCTCTCACATTTTCGAAAGAGGTACAATGACACATTCTCCCCGGCGTTGTAGATGAGGTTTTCCTAACTAACAATTCATGTAGATAGATTATATCTGGGTCAGTAGTCTTGATTACCAAGGTGACTTATTCCTGATAGGATTACAGAGCAAACGCTGGACCTTGGTATCATTTCTCTTCATTCTCGTATGTATCGAGCCTCTCAGTGCGGTTGTCGTACCATGCAGTAAATTAAGCAGTGTTATAGGTTCGTTATATTGGCCTTTACGGTTACCTGTGAGTTTATGGCCGTTATATGACGACTACTAGATACTAACTCTAAATGGTTGACCAGGATTCTGAACATTAGTATGTCTGGCTTTTTGAGTGCGACATTGATTGAATCATGTCTCTATCTGAAGTGGTTGGTAGCACCCTACCTGGCATTACCAGTGCAAAAGTAAATTTCCTTTGGCATGAAACACCGGCAAGCATCTAACTTCTTTACCCTCAGGTGTACGTATCCAGCCAGCTTTCATCATTGGTTCAGGAAACCATAGGCGATATCTTTTAAACAGTTGTAAGCATCCACACGAGGCCTTTCCTGCCTATTTTATTCACGGTTCTAAGGTCAAATAATGGTTGTCATTGAGGGATGGGCATTTCTTCTCTTTCTTGGTGCTGCCGATTGTGCGTTGTTGTGCAGTTCACCTTTAGAAGGGCAAACTCTGACGGGACTGCAGTTGTGATGATTCTCCGTGTATGGAAAGTGTATAATCAATCGACGCCAATTCTCGTTACTCTCCTTACATTTTTCTCGATGGAAATTGTCTCCACTTTCCTCTTTGATGCGCTCAGTGACATTCCAAAGAATCAGTCGGGTACGTGGGTGCTTGGAATCTAAACGGTATACTGCGCTAACGAGCTGTCCATTACTCGTTCCACTGGTTGGCCGTCACATAGTGGCCACCATTCAGACATTCAATTCTTCGTCTTGCTTGGTGTACTTTGATATCTCGCCAATTTGGCTGCAGGTGTCCCTTATTTTACAGATAACACATGCTGCAGTGATGTGCATTCTCGTGATCATCCGATTCATGAGAATGTCACTTGACATGTACCGTATGACAAAGCAGTGGAAACTGAGTGGGTGGATTAACCTGTTCGTCACGCAGGGCGTTTTCTACTTCTTCGCGTACGTCCGTGTCTCGCTGTCTCCTTCTGTCATTCAAGTTCCCCATTAAACTAAAGACCAAACTAATGGTAGCTTTCCATCACAGTTTCCTTCTTTCTTTTCTGATTAGTGCATTGACTTTCTTCGGAACGTGTCCAACGGGAGGATGGCAGTTAATACTGACGTTCATCCTGGAATATGTGCCTATGTTGTCTGTACCGCCTCGGTTCATCCTGAGCATTCGGGAGAGCGCACCGACCGTCCAGGGCACACATGGGAACGGGATTGACACTGGTTTCGGCATGTCCACAGGTCACGGCAATGTCGAGACGGCGACAGTGTCTGGGGATGTTGAGCTGGACAGTGTCGTAAGGGAGGTACCGGAAGAAGGTGGGACGATTCAGGCAGAGCAGGTAGAAGTGAGCTAGTGTCTGGTACTTTGTGCCTCGGTTGGATGCGCAGTGTTGTGTACTTGTGGTTGTGATGGCACTTTTCGCCTATCATAGGTGGTTACTAGGTTTTATGTCGCATGCGCGAGTGTACGTCAGAGCAGAATTATTCGTTGTCCCGGAACGATGAGGACGAACTTGTCGTGATAGCATGAACGACGGGCGTAAGCAATCTAGTGGACCGACCGTTTCTGGACGATTGAGAGTAGTGCGGTGTATATCTTACCTGTATGTCGACGTTTGCTCTTCGTTAAGAACGAGTCAAGCTCACATCTGTAATACTCGGTAAAGGAGACTGAGTGCGTGGGTTCAGTTGGAGTACCAAACTCAACAAACGAACATGGTCGAATTTCGACTTGGGGGAATCTAATCCGGGGTACAGAAAAACATCAATGACTGCTTGTCACGAAAGCACTCTTGCAATCTCCTCCTATTGTGTTGAACGTGCTCGAGGGCGAAGCATTGTCCCATTCCCCCTGGTTTCTCCCAGACAGTCCTGGGCTTGGGCGTGGTTGAAGACGACAGCGTCTACTCCTGTGTTAACCACGTGGCTTCGGGAGAATAGATGCCAGCGCTCGCTGGGGCCACGCTTTCGATCCTCCGAGATCATCACGGGCTTCCGTCCTTGTTAACGCAGAGTACGAGACGAAAGCATAGAAAGCACGGGTAATAAGAGAGGGATTCTAAGCAACGGCTGAAAACGATACGCATGAATATGAAGAGCGCGAGCAGGCGCTATAGGCCGCCGTCAACTTGTCTACACACATCGGCAGTCGATCCATGCTCTTTTCCGATATTTGCTGCGCGTAGCGTAGTCCTGTCCACAGCTTCTGGATATAGTCGTGCTCCTGGATGAGGATCAGTCCTTTGACCAAGTGTACGACATGCAGCCAGACTGGCGGTCCTTGAATATGGCGTTAGGGATGTTTTGACGGCAGCTTGGCTGACGCGACGAGTGACAGTAACAAGGCCTCTGCGCTCGTAACAGAGGAAGAGGATGACGTGGTACCTGGGGCGGAATTGCAACCCATTTTTGCAACGGGGGTGTCGGACACTGGATTCGAGGTGTCGATGACGTTGAAATTCAAACGGCTGTTTCTTTAGATCTGGTCGTATGTGTCTGTGCGTCGATGAATCAACCTGGCGCCACTGTAGTGAGTTGCCAGCCACTCACGTTCCAGAGACCGAGGAAGTGATCCTCGCCACATGCCTTGTCGACGTACAAGGAATGTGGACTTTCCATTCGGCATTCGGGGTGAAAGAAGGCAGGTCTGAGCGGAAATATCGAACATGACGTTGGCTTGGACCGAAAAGAAAGAATGGGATGTCCCCACGGACGTGAAACAGTATGTTGACCATCTGTAATGGGTTGCAGAGTTCATCGCATTTGGCTAGGTATCACCGAGTTATAGCATGTTTCCTTCCATCATCTCCATTCTGGCATAATAGTGATTGGAGCTCTCTCGCTCCATCCACTTTCCCCAATTTACGATTGATGATCCCGCGACCAGGCGTGTGCGGTGCACGTGTGCTGCAAGGGACTCTTCGGGGCTATGTTTTGTAGCAGTACATATTTGCCAGTGGCGGATTGAAACCTGAACGTACTTAGAGGTGGGAAAGTGGATCTGGCGGTTAACTGATCTATGGGCGAGCTTGAGCAGTAGTGGTGGAGGCCGCCGTCTTCGACTACGTCCGGGTCGATAGGAACTTGCACTTGAAAAGACTGTTTGGGAGGAACCAGGAGAACGGAACATGTTTACAACTTGGGACGCTCGCGTGACAAACAATTATTCATGAATCATGATGATGGACGGTTTGTGCCCACAGATTACTCAGGCTAGCTCGACATTGACACTTCGGTGAGAGAGCCCGTACTTCTTACATGGCCTACAGGTGGCTATTCTTTGGACCCTGGTTCAGGCTGTGCCTGCCAGAGTCATCCCTAGTTACAATTTGTCACGGTCGTTTCAGTTCTCGGACCTCGGTAAGTCGCAACCGTGAAGTTTGCTTCCGCCCGGCCGTTATACCGACTTCAAACCACTGCCAGTTCATCTGGCCGTCAACTTGGTTTCCACTGGGGTGCAGAAACACTGCCTCCTAGGCTCGTTTTCGAATGTGCAGTTGCCTACCTGGCTTATCTGGTTCCCAGATCGAATGCTACTACCAGTGACACAGCTGCGTCATTACCTCTTGGGCCATGTGGTAATAGGTTAGGGGTGATCTGATTGTGTTTCAGCACTACGCCATAGTGGGTATAGTGGAGTTCGATATACGTACCAGTTGAGTCTGACAAAAATGCTAGTCTAACTTTTGAACTTAGGCGAGACAGACATTCCTTCTTCCTTACTTTCCACTCCAGTTACAATATCTTCTTACCATATATTCGTCGAGGTCATGTCTTCTACTGTTCAATCTATACTAATAAGCGTTCAGCAGAATGACTACGCCAATAGTATGCCCGTTTTGACTGGTGCAGGATCAATATCTCAACTTTATCCCAGTCATAATCCTCACCTCCCTCGGATACGATCACCGTGGGTCATAGGGTCTTTTTCTAGTGTGAAGTGCCCACTCCTTTACCATCAGTCCTTACACTTTCGAAAGAGGTATAAACCATTAGCACAAGAGGGTTTCGCGGCTAATTATTCATATAGATAGAATATATCTGGGTCAGTTATCAGCCGCTTGTTGTAACTTGGTCCTGATAGGACCACAGAGTAAACCTTGGAACTTGGTGTCATTTCTCTTCATTCTCGTGCGTGTCGAGCTTCCTGGTGCGGTTGTCGTGCTCTACAACAAACTGAGCACCGTTACAGGTTCGCTATTTTGGCCTTTACGGTTTCATGCGAGTCTATCATAATTGCACGTCATATTCCTGGTGCTAACTCCAATTGGTTAATCAGAATTCCAAATATCAGTATGTTTGGCATTTAAGTGTGCCGGGTTGAAGTTATGACCCTATTCAAAGTGGTAACTAGCTCCCTACCTGGCCTCGTCAGCGACAAGGTATTTCTCCTCTAATATAGAAGACTAACGAGTGTACTGAACCCTTTTCCCCGTAGATGTACGTATTTACTTGACTCTCATTGTCAGCCGGACACAATAAATGATATCTATTACATAGTTGTAAGCAGCCACACGCGAAGCTCTTCCTGTCTGTCCTTTTAATGGTCCCAAGGTGAAATAATGGCCATTGTCCTGGGATGGGGGTTCGTTGTCTTTCTTGGTGCAGCCGATTGTGAGTCGTGGTACAGTTTTTAGGAAAAGTGAACCCTGATGGGACTGCAGCCGTCATGATCCTCCGTATCTGGGCAATGTATAATCAGTCGAGGTTAATCCTCGCTGCTCTCCTTGCATCTTTTTCAATTGAAATCATCTCTACTGTGCTCGTTGCTATCCTATACAGTATTCCGAAGAATCAGTCGGGTATGTAGACACTGGCTAAATAAATGGTGTACCACACTGACCTGCTGTCCATTGCCACTCCACTTGTTGGTCGTCAAACAGTGGCCGTAGTGAAAACCCTCAATTCTTCATCCTGCTTGGTTAATGCTAATATTTCATCCGTTTGGTTGGAAGTGCCTATCGTTCTGCAAATGACCCATGGTGCAATGATGTGCATCCTCGTGATTATCCAATTCATGAGGCAATCACTTCAGATGTACCGTGTGACGAGGCGGTGGAAACTGAATCAGTACATGAGCCTGCTTGTCAAGCAGGGCGTTCTCTACTTCTTAGCGT